>SJYC01067749.1:0-132640 GCA_006408675.1 Madoqua kirkii
ACCAGGTGGTTCAGTGGTAAAGAATCTACCTGCTAAGCAGGAGATGCGGGTTCAATTCCTGTGTCAGGAAGATCCCTGGAAAAGGAAATAGCAATCCACTCCAATATTCTTGCCTGGGAAACTCCATGGACAGAGGAACCTGGTGGGCTGCAGTCCATTGGGTTGCAGAGTCGGACAGCACTTAGCGACTAACCATGCAAAATTATAATATAAATATAATATATAGAATATTTTTATTATCATTAGCATTTATGATAATATATAGTATCATAATGTTATTAATATAGTAATAGATTATATAATAAAATAAATATTACTATTGTATCTATATATCAATAATATGGTATAAATTAATATACCATCACTGTATTATTACATTAATATTAATACTACCACATTAATTATTAATATATAAATCATATAAATATTACCTTTAATATAATATAATTAATATTATATATATAAACTAATATTTTTCTTCCCCTTCTCAGTTTTCTACCATCTAATATATATTAATAGCAGTTAATCTTAAACCTTAGGTTTAAAGTTACAGGCTATCAAAGGGAGAAAGTGATTCAGCTACAAAAGGCACCAATAATGTCCAAAAACAGTTGAAGGATTGTATACTCTTTTGGAGAGAGGGTCGTTTTTGGTTCTGTGAGGGATAGCTGCATCATGTTGGGGGAAAGCATGAATTTTCTGTCTCTTGTTGAAGTTAAGTATGGTTAAAACGGGTATATTCAGAAGCCAAGCTGACGAGACATGGACTTTGGTAGCTTTATACTGTGCCAGATTATCTAAGATGAAGCTAAATTTCTCAGAATTCCCCTCCCTGTATGGTTTTGAGTTGGTGTTGGCCACAAGAGACACTTTATGTGAATTTGGAAGCCAGCTTGAAGCAGAAGTCGTATTTTTCACTCTGAAGGTCTGTGCAGGGCGTTAGGCATTGGCCACCAGCCCAGATTGTTACTGCTGTGCTAGCTGACTTGGCGGGTGTGGGGTGGCGGTGGGGCCCAAGGTCCCCGCTTCTCAGGGGGTCTTCTCCTTGAGCTTTTCTGAATTCTGGGCCAAGTACATATTTAGCTGGCTTCTCCTGCAGGTTACCCATGACATCAGAGTTGGAGGTGTTAATAGACACATACGTTCCAATTCACCCTCATGTTTCCTTGTTGTGGTTCGTATGTAGCTTTTTCCCCCTGGCTGACTTACAGTGACTTCGACTCAACACTAGATGCACAATCAACAGCTGCTCCACAAGCTTCCATAATTGCATAAGATTTGTCTTCTATTGATTCTGCTCTTCTCAATGAACCACATGCTAAAGACATGTCAGGGGAGTCATGGGAACAGTGTGAGGTTCTTATGCCAAAGGCCATTCAGTTTTCATGGGAGAAACATACACAGATTTTTTGTATCAAGATTCATTAATTTTATTCCAAAGAGTTTCTAAGATGCTCCCTTAAAGACTACTTCACTGCAGATGGTGACTGCAGCCATGAAATTAAAAGATGCTTAGTCCTTGGAGGAAAAGTTATGACCAACCTAGATAGTATATTCAAAAGCAGAGACATTACTTTGCCGACTAAGGTCTGTCTAGTCAAGGCTATGGTTTTTCCTGTGGTCATGTATGGATGTGAGAGTTGGACTGTGAAGAAGGCTGAGCACCGAAGAATTGGTGCTTTTGAACTGTGGTGTTGGAGAAGACTCTTGAGAGTCCCTTGGACTGCAAGGAGATCCAACCAGTCCATTGTGAAGGAGATCAACTCTGGGATTTCTTTGGAAGGAATGATGCTAAAGCTGAAACTCCAGTACTTTGGCCACCTCATGAGAAGAGTTGACTCATTGGGAAAGACTCTGATGCTGGGAGGGATTGGGGGCAGGAGGAGAAGGGTATGACAGAGGATGAGATGGCTGGATGGCATCACAGACTTGATGGACGTGAGTCTGAGTGAACTCCGGGAGATGGTGATGTACAGGGAGGCCTGGCGTGCTGCGATTCATGGGGTCGCAAAGAGTTTGACGCGACTGAACTGAACTGAACTAAAACAATATCATTTTTATTTTATTTTTAAAAGTTATATATATATATATTTATATATGTAGACACTTTGGCGGTCCAGGTAATTGCCTGGATATGAATAACATTTTGATGAATATCCTTCAAATCTTTCTTCAGTGCATATATATAATGTATGTGTGTGTGTACGCTAAGTTGCTTTAGTCCTGTCTGACTGTGACCCCATAGACTGTAGCCCTCCAGGTTCCTCTGTTTGTGGGATTCTCCAGGCAAGGCTACTGGAGTGGGTTGCTGTGCCTTCCTCCAGGGGATCTTCCCAATCCAGGGATTGAACCCGTGTCTCTTATGTCTCCTGTATTGGCAGATGGGTTCTTTACCACTAGCGCCACCTGGGAAGCCCAGTTTGTGTCTCATTTCTGCAAATCCACATGGCCAAATTTCTGCACAGTTAAGCTTCTTGTGTGTATTGTGAGAAGGAAGGCATGAGCAGGGAGGTCACATCAATTTAAAATATGAACAGACTTCATTTTATAAAACAGCAAGGTGGTTCTAAACTTTTCTAGACATCTTCGGGGGATGCAACATTATCAACTAATTTTTTGGAGTCCTTCTTACATCTGCCTGCCTCTAGAATGAACCTGAATTGATTGATCCATCTTCTGAAGTGAAGCTTGGAATTTTCTCCAGTTTCCCGATTTCCTTTCCTCATCAAAGACAGAGTCTACCTGTAGACCCTCTGGCCCACAGTATGCTGAAATGAAGTAGAATTTCAGTCCCTATCCCAGACCTGCTGAATCAGGATTTGCATTTTACTGTGATTCTCATACACATTAGAGCTTGAGAAGCACTGATGTAGATTGAGACAGGAGCCCACACTCAACCCTGTACTACAGAGGAGACCAGACAGGCAGTAACAGCCATGTCAGGGACAGAGTGTGCACCCAGTGATCCACTTCAGCCCTTTTCACTTTACCCAAGCCCTGCCTGCACAGGAAGCAAGCCACCAAAGACAGGAGCGTGGAGGAGCCCTGAGGAAGCAGGGACCTCTGCAAGCCGCTCAGCAGGGTGAAAAAGGGTGGGACAGGAAAAGGAGGAAAGCAAGTTCCTGGACTCCCAAACACAGTTTGTCTAGGTGCTACTTTCCTCCTTATTTAGCACATAAATTTGTGAAGAGACAACCTTCCGATGACCTCTTTACCTTTTGCATTTTCCCCTGTATTAAACGGTCACCATCTGAAACTTTGCTCCGTGAATCAGAAACTTGAAATTGTCAAGGACTGAATGTGCCCGTTTTCCAACGGTTTCTGGCAGTTCCCCGATTTTATGGCGTAGTCATGGTGAAACCTGAGTCATCTGAAGATGGCGAGAGTGCCAAGGAGTCGGGGAAGGAGCTGCAGCCAAGCCAGGACCCAGGAGCTGGGGCTCAGGAACTGCGGGCTACGCTGGGCCACTGGCCTTCCTTGGGGACAGGAGAGCCGCCCTAACCACTGTGTTTAAACAAATTGCTCCAGGCTTCACGGTGCTAATGAATACCTTCTGCAGCCGAAGTGTTCAGCTGCAGCCGCGGATGAAGCATCTCCCCACACAGTTGCTTCTCAGTTTCAAGGAGCAGCACCTCACACTCACTCGTGCCAGAATTTACCCCCTCCCCCCCCCCTTTTTTTTTATTAAACCGAGAAACCCACATTTTCCTGGAGAGGGAAACAATATACATGACTTTTTGTTTCAAGGGGGTAAAAAAAGTTTTCTCCAGGGCTTATTGATTCATATACACTCAACGGCTACCAGAAAATACACCCCTGTTTGGTGTGTGTTTGCCATTTTCTCTCAGATTCTGACTCACAGTCTGGAGGACAATGACTGATTTTTTCCCACCTCCCAGAGCCGCCGTGCACTTTTCTCCGCACAAGGAGGGGCCTGTTTACGCCCCCCGGCCTCGCCAGCGGAGCCGGGGGCCCGGGGGCCGGAGCGGGGCGGCCGCGCAGGTCGGGCGGCTGCGCGCCTCCCGACTCCCGCCCGGGTCTGCGGTGTCGCTCGGGGCGCCGCGGAGCGCCGCGGTGATGCGGCGGGAGGGGAGGAGCCGCCGCGCCCCGGCTCGGTTTGGAGCCCTCGCTCGGCCGGCGGGCGCGCCCAGCGCTCAGTGCTGAGCCGGGAGTCTGGGCGAAGCCGGGAGGCGGTGAGAGGCCACACCCCGCGCGGCCCGCGTATTTCCTCGGGAGCCCGCGGCCGCCGCGCACACAGAGCCGAGATGCGGGGCCTCAAGCTCCTGACCGCCGCCGGCCTTTTCTGCGTGTGGAGCGCGGCGCTGGCCGCCGTCCCTGGGTAGGAGCGCGAGGCGCGCGGGGCGCGCTGGGCGGGCGGGGAGCGAGGGTCCCCAGCCGGACCTCGGCCTGGAGATTTGAGCCTGCATCGCTTCAGCTCGGTCCTCCCGGGGACAGTTAGCGTTCTCCACCCACGAGGTTGTTTAAGCGTCTCGGCCAGGACTGCTTTCTGAAGACTTTTTATCTTTAGTCCACACTCCCTCTGAGTTTGTTTCGACTTTTTGCGCCCCTCTCCTCCTCTACAGTAATGTGCCTTCTTTTAAAGACATGCATGCATATTTTTTCTAAACAAGATGTCTCAACTTTAGCAATGATAAGGTGTGGCCGAGGTGGTTAAGTATGGGTTCAGGTGCAGACTTTGTAGGAAGATAACCAGGGAGACACTTAAGTATTGGAATGCACTTCTTTCCTCCTCAGAGGGTTTTGCCCTGGAGCCCTAATCCTTGGTTTAGGCAGAGAAAGTGCTCTTTTAGCAATTTTTTGTGCTCTGCTCCACCTGGAAATGTGCCGACAGATAGTTTAATTTCAGATGGTATATTTTAATCAGTGATGTTGATTAGATGGTGTTTTCTTGGGTAGATGCCCAAACATATAAAGGTTTGAATAAGAAACAAGCAAAATCCATGTGTGTGTATCTTGTGTGTGTGTGTGTTTAAACCAAGAAAAAAAATTACCCTGGGATGATGTCTTCTATAAAGAAGTTTAGAGGCTTGTACTTTGCCAGTAACTTCTGCATGTCTCAGTGTAAGCTATCCTGTGTGATTTGTGGTTTATAAAATGGAAATACTAACACAGGCCGTCCTCTAGCGGTGCATTCATTACTGCATTAAAATTGATTTATGGGAATGTACAACATGGTAAGTATAATTAACACTGCTGTATGTTATAAATGAATGTTATGAAGAGAGTAAATCTTTAGAGTTCTGATCACAAGGAAAAAATAAGTATTTTCTCTATTTCTTTAATTTCGTTCCTATGTGAGATGATGAATGTTCACTAAATTTATTGTGATAATCATCTCATAACGTGTGTAAGTCAAATCGTTATCTGTATACCTTAAACTTGTACAATGCTGTATGTCAGTTTTATCTCAATAAAACGGGAGAAAAGTTGATTTAGGGGAATAATTGTTTTTTCAACAGCCTTTCAATGCAATTGCTAAATGGAGCAGTGGGGCCACATTAATTGAAACAGTTACAGTTGACACTGTATAGGAAATCTATCTCACCATCTATGAAATTTGAGAATCTCAAAAGAATGAAGATGTAAGGATAAGCAACTTCATTTTCCCCTTGTTGTTGGGAACTCTTTAGGCCCTGGTTTCTGGTGACAGTCCCTGGGATCATCAGGCCGGGAGGAAATGTGACCATTGGGGTGGAGCTTCTGGAACACAGCCCCTCACAGGTCACCGTGAAGGCGGAACTGATGAAGATGGCAGCAAACCGCACGGTCTCTGTCCTGGAAGCAGAAGGAGTCTTTGAAAAAGGTAAGATACACAGCAGAGCTCCTTCTGCGATGATAATTGTTGTTCAGTTTCTCAGTGATGTCCAACTCTTTGTGACCCCATGGACTGCAGCACGCCAGGCTTCCCTGCCCTTCGCTATCTCCCAGAGCTTGCTCAAACTCATGTCCATTGAATCAGTGATGCCATCCAACCATCTCATCCTCTGTCATCCCCTTCTCCTGTCTTCAATCTTTCCTAGCATCAAGGTCTTTTCCATTGAGTTGGCTCTTTGCATCAGGTGGCCAAAGTATTGGAGCTTCAGCTTCAGCAGCAGTCCTTCCAATGAGTATCAAGGCTGATTTCCTTTAGGATTGACTGGTTTGATCTCCTTGCTGTCAAAGGGACTCTCAAGAGTCTTCTCCAGCACCACAGTTAAAAGCATTAATTCTTTGACATTTGGCATTCTTTATGGTCTAAATCTCACATTTGTACATCTGCATTAATAATTGGAGTGTGCTAATAAAGCCATGTGCTAGGTAGGGTCATGAAGAAGCTCCACATTTTCAGTGGCTTACACAATACACTTTTGTTTTTTACTCGTGTAGAGTCCAAGTGATGTTCCTGGGATGCTCTTCTAGGGAGAGGTTCTGAGGCCCAGGTTCCTTCCTCTTTGTGGCTCTGTCATCATCAATATGTGGCTTCCAAGTCTGCAGGACAGGAACGTGGAGTTCTTCCTGGGAGGTCCTTGTGGGCCAGGCCTGGACATGGCTCATATCACCCCTCCTTCTCATGACCACGCTGAGCTTCACAGGAGTCTGGAGATGTAGGACAGTGTGTGCCTAGAAGAGGGGATGGCATAGTTAAAAGCCTGACACAAGACCATATTTGTATATGGTTTATATAAACCATGTGTAACCATATGTCTTTATTGGGTGCAGAGGATTTTACTAAGTAGTCCCATGGGAAGTAAGGGAAGAACTGTAGTTAAAATCTAGTTTTACAGAATATGTTTTAATTTTTTAAGTGACAAGAAAAAAAAAATAATGTAAAAAGTGGGAGCCATTTGTAAAAGAACCCACATCTCTTATTTTAAATTTGGGTTCTAACTAGGCCCAGGATTAAATGGGTCAGTGAATATCTTCTTTTTCAATACTAAGGGCAAAATAATTTTGAGGGGTAAATAGTTAAATATATAGACTCATTTTTTCACAATGAAACGAACACTTAATTTTTTTCTAATTGAAAGAGTAATGTATACTCAGTGCTGGTAACCTGGAAAACACTGTAAGTAAAGAAAATAAACCAAAATCACCTATAATCCTACCACCCACCTATAAACACCATTAACTAGAAGCATGATTACAGGTTTAGTCATAAGCCAGAAACTGAGGCATAAATTCCTATAATGTTGAGAGTTATCTTTTAAGAGAATAATTTAAGGGCGCAGAATGAAGGATGGATGAAATTCCACAGTAGCTCATTATATAAATGTTCACCCTTTACCAGCATAGAGAAATCAATACCATCATGAAATAAGATAAAATCAAAGCTTATCTGCTTTTGAGATTCTTTCTGCATTGGGAAGCTGACTGACTGGGTAGGTAAATTTGGAGCGGGAAGAGGTGATGTGTGCAGGGGCCAGGCCACTTTATGTTTTGTAGTGGGAAATACAGGGAAGTGGGAGGCCTTGTCCCTGGAGAGGAAATGTTAGTGCTTAAGATCCGAGACTGAGTCTTCTCACTAGCTGCGTGATCTTAGGCACATTACTTAACTGCTCGGAGCCTCAGTGTCCTCATGTATAAAATGGGGATAGTGTAAAGTTAAAATCAGTATCTAGTACCTGTTAGACACTCAATAAACAACAGCTGTGAATATTGTGAAGAAGAAGGTGCCGGAAGCATCATTTCCTATTTACATGGGGGCCAATCTCTACTTTCATTATTGAAGTATTCTGAAAATGGATGAAATCTTGGCCTTAGGATAATGGCTAAAGAAAATACTGAAATACCAAGCCACAGCAGACAACACAAGGCTCAAGAGGGGCAGATGGCACATCCTGGGAGCTTAATGGATGTTTGAAAAAGAAAGAGAAAATGCACTACTTTCAGGGGCTGTTTCATTGAAAATACCATTGCAAGCATGCTCCCTCTTTCAAAGGAAAATGTTAACTTTGTTATCAGGGGTTGTGAGTCATTGCTCTCAGAACAGATGCTTCCTGTAAGGTTAGGACTTAAGGATCAAGACATTTCTCCCTTTCTGTCTTCACATCCTTTGCTTTATCTGATTTTTCCAGTTGTAACAATATGTAGATCAAGAAGAACTTTCTAAATTAATGGGGCCTGGATCTTCCTAGGATTCATTTTATTTCTTGCCATCTAAACACAAGCAATTAACTACATTTTAGGTCTGATTATTTCATCATTTTCTCATGGAGGCCTCCAAGAGGTTACTGCCAAGAAAAGACAGCTTCCCTGGTGGCTCAGTTGGTAAAGAATCTGCCTACAGTGCAGGAGACCCCAGGTTTGATCCCTGAGTCAGAAAGATAACCTTGGAGAAGGGAATGGCTAACTTCTCCAGCATTCTTGCCTGGAGAATCCCATGGACAGGGGAGTCTGGGGGGTTGCAGTCCCCATGGGGTCCCAAAGAGTTGGACACGACTGAGTGACTAACACTTTCACTTTCACCTTCTAGCAGAGATGGGTAAGGAGGGAGACTGTTTGTGAGTGGCTGTTTCTAGCAGCTGGGCTGTTCTTAAAAATTTCTTGGGTAGGGCAGTGTTTCACCATAACCAGAATGCATTTAAATTGCAGCATATACCTTAATGGGCTTCCCAGGTGGCGCTAGTGGTAAAGAACTCTCCAGCCTGTGCGGGAGATGTTAAAGAGACTCCTGATCCCTGGGTTGGGAAGATCCCCTGGAGGAGGAGGGCATGGTAACCCACTCCAGTATTCTTGCCTTGAGAATCCCATGGACAGAGGAGCCTGGCAGGCTACAATCCATGGGGTCACAAAGAGTCAGACACAGCTGAGTGACTAAGCACAGCACAAACCTTAAAATAAAAAAAATAAAAAAAAATAAAATAAAATAAAAAAATATGGCTTGTTCTCAAGGAAAAGTTCATTTATTTGTTTGGTAGATACGAGGAGAATTTGGTTTACATTTCCATCCTTGAGGCCAGTAGCATAGACTACATTATAGTTAGTTTATTCATTTGTAAATATATCAACTCTGTATTTATAGGGGATCAATTATTTTTATGTATTTATTTTTTGGTGAACAATAGCCCTTGAGAAAAAAGTGTTTCTAATAAACTTTGAGGAGTTCTGAGAGTACAGACATGGAGTGTACTTGTCATTATAACCACCACCATCATCACCACCGTCATCATCATCATGTCTGTGGTGAATATATAAAACAACTAGTTGAGTAAATATAATTGATAAAATTCAGTGGGAAGTAGTTGCCAGAGGAGAGAAGATGGAGCAGCTATGGAGATTTGAAATCGAATCAGACTATCTGTTTGTTGGAGGGCGAGTCTATCCCCTTATTTCTTACCTTCTGGTCTTTTACTTCTTCCTTTATTGTGTTGTTGCCCAGGAGTTCCACTCCAAATTAAGAAAAAAAATGTTACGAACATTTGAATTCACAGGTCATAAATGAGAACCAACTCTTAAAGCATGTAAAGCAATTGAATTATTTTTGATGTCCTTAAAACTGTAATTTCTGTTTTATTTCCCATTCTCTTTTTACAGTTTGAAATGTTCATTTGTAAACTTTCATTGTTTTTCCTGAATGAGATTTACCTCAAATAATGAAGAATATACCCTTTTACTCCACTAATGAATTGTCACTGGTTTCACATACCCCTGATAAAAGATTAAAAGAAAAGAAAACCTAAGGAATCTCCATACTGTTTTCCATTAGTGGCTGCTACAATTAACATTCCCACCAGCAGTGTAGGAGAGCTCTATTTTCTCCACACCATCTCCAGCATTTATTGTCTGTAGACTTTTTAATAGCACAGGGAACTCTGCTCAATATTCTGCAGTAATCTAAATGGGAAAAGAATTTGAAAAAGAATAGATACCTGCATATATATAACCAAATCACTTTGCTATACACCTGAAGCTAACACAACATTGTTTGTCAGTGATACTTCAATATGAAATAAAATTAAAAATGAATTAATACAATTTCTTTTCTGTCCCTCTTCTCCCAAAAAAAGAGGAAAGAAAAGAAAAAAAAAACTACTAAACAGAAAATCTTGACTGTTAACTTGAGTGCTCAGGAGGGCATCTCCTGGCCTGGAGGCACTGCTTATTTAATGACGACACCGAGCCTGCTTCCATCTTCCCATGGAAGGGTTCAGGTGAGGTGCACTCTGTGTGTATGTCTGTATCCTTTAATAACTTGCCTTTTCTTTTTGCCCTAAATCTTGGAGGGTTAATGGGATGTTTATCTCCTATTTTTCAAGGATGAAACATTCTTCCTTGTCTTCTCCCATCGACTATGGGCTTTTTTGTTTTCTATCTTGATCTGCTGGGATGGGAAAATCAATATTTTAAAATCTGAGATGTTAGCTGAAGAACTTAAAAAATCATTCAATTCAGTTTGGATGGCTTTCTGGTGGAAACAGAGCTCTCGAACATACATTTCATGGCTTGTCGATCACAATCGGTGCCATGGTTTTTATGAGCATAGATGAATTAGTGTGCTATGCGGGCAGGTCTCCTAGGGAAGGTTTTCATAGGCAGTGTGCCAGTAGAGGTCAGTTTGAACTTGTAGCGACATGAGAATTATTTTTAAAGGGTGTGGGTTCTTCATTCACATGTCTTTGGCATTGTGTGTAATGTGCATACACAGTGCGGGACCAGAGTGTGCTCGCCATGAGCTTGAGCTCTGCAGCCAGGCTACCTGATGCCCTCCCACCGGTGACTGTGTGTCTGTGGGCTGTCAGCTTTTCACTGGGCTTCGGTTTTATCATCTGAAGAGCAGTGGTTTCTGCTTTGTACAGTTACCCAGTTATTGTGAGGATGAAATGAGGTAAACATGTTTAGAGCACTTAAACACAGCAGACCTATTCAAGGAGCTGGCACCTACTGTTACTGGAAGATGATGGCAGCAATCATGTCAGGCAGTTCTTGGTTACATGTTGGGACGATCTTGAACTGGGAACTCTATAAAAGACACTCACTAGGAGGGGGTGGGAAGGGGTGTAACATATTAAGTACTGAGTTTCCTAATGTGGAGATTAATGCACAGTCTTAACATCAATAACCCTAGGAGGAAGGCCCTATTATCTTCATTTTAGAGATGAGAAGACTGAGGTTGAGAGAGAATAATTTTCCTCGATTAACACAGTAAATGGCATATATCGCCTGAATGTGAAGTTGGTTCTGATGGTTTTGTTGGTTCTGAATTTGAAGGTTTTCCACTGCCTGGAAGAACATGGATAATTTTTGCTTGTTCCACTTTGGAATAGTGACGCAATGTGGTATCAGTCTTCTGTGAAAAGCATTTTTCTTGTTTGCTTGTGGTAGTTGAGTTGGAGCTCATGGAATCTAATCTGGCTCTAAGAGCTGCAAGCTGCAGTGCCAGCTCTCCTCCCGATTTAGTCTGAGCTTCGTAGAATTTGGGGGAGATGAGCCAAGTCAATTGCCTAGTTCATGGCTGAGGAGACTGAGGGGTGATGTCTAGTGACTTGCTCAAGGTGAAATGCCTGTTGGTGGCAGAAACTGGAAACAGATCACAGGCCCCCAAGTTTGCAATCCAGAGCTTTTTCCGTTATCCTCTAGGAAACTCTCCTGACATACGTGGAACCGTGTGTGACTTAGGATATATTTGCAAATGTTGCTTTATCTGATATAAACAAAATATAGCTAACTAAGAAGTGAAAAAATGCTTACCTGCATTTTTCAGCTGAAGGTGGAGTTGTTCCTTATGGACTAATGGTTCTGCGTGGGATGGGGGTCAGGCTAGTTTTAGAAATTCTATTGCTGTGATTCTCAAAATGTGAGTCATACTTATTCAAATACAGATTCATGGTCATCTTCTCAAGACATGGGTAATGCCTGGGAATCCAAACTTTATTTTGAGCAACCACCACAAGTGAGTCTCAGCTGTGCTAAAATGAGAACAACTGCACTTCAGTTAACACGATTCTCATGGATTGTTACCAACCAAGTACTGGAAAGCCTGAGAGTGAGAGGCAAGCCTTTACAAGTCTGTGATGATTCAAGGCAGCTGAAGGCCCCGCCCAGATTTCCCTGTTTGCCTTTCAGGCGGCCCCCAGCCCTCAACCTTGGTGTTAATTGAATGCAACAGAGAAACATGTCTTGGCATTTGATTATGAATCAGTGATGGAGTGAAGTTGAAAGTGAACAGACTGATTCTTTAAACTCCAAGTTAAACACGTTCTTTTCTTCTAACACAGGATGAGTCATTAAGGGCTTGTGGTGGAAACAGAAATCAGATCTGTAAGAATTTGGGCGGGGTTGCTGTTTGATCCATTATGCTGTTAAGAAGACTTTACAATGTTGGAACTCCTTGTTTTCCTAGTAATATTTCCCCCTGCTAATTTATTATTTATTGCATGGGAGACCTGCATTCGATCTCTGGGTTTGGAAGATCCCTTTGAGAAGGAAATGGTATGGACAGAAGAGCCTGACAGGCTACAGTCCATGGGGTCGCAAAGAGCTGGACACCACTGAGTGACTAACACGCGGATTATTTGCTGTATGTGAAACGTGAATGAATGGGGTGGGTGGGGCAGAAGGAAGGAAGTTTCAGAGGTGGCAGAAGGAGAAGTATAATATTAAAAGTGCAGAGGCTGAGTTTTTATTTCTTGTTTGTTTAGAAAGTTCAGTGTGATTGGTAAGTAGTGCTTCTTGTGTGTGACCCTCTGCCTGGTTCTGTTACATTTTACATGCAGAACTGTACAGATGTCCATTCATGAGCATTCCACCTCTGCTGATATATTTGGCATTTTGTGGGAACAGTTACTTCACAGATGAGAGGAGGGAAGGGTGTGCCAGAGGAAAGCGCCCGGGGCTGGGAGTGGCAGGACTGAGGAGACAGAGGTTTGTGTGTGTGTTTTCTGAAAAGATGTTACTCTCTGCTTTAGGTGAGTGTGGGGAAACACCCTAGTGGAGAGGCCCAGCAGATAAGTGGAGAGGCCCAGCAGATAGTTTTAAAATTGTAACTAGGGAGAGAGGTGAAGGCGTTGTTTTCATAGAGGAAGACCATATTTCAAGTATTGGGACGGCGTGGCATGCCCAAGAGAGAACGCTTATGGAAAGAGCCAGCCTGATGACTGGAGCTTGGGAGGCGGAAGAGAAGTCTGTGAAATGGCTGGACCGTGAGCAGCCAAGACAGGGATGGGTTGGAGGTGCTGAGATGTTTCAGATGGCAAGGGAAAAAACAGTACTGAGAAGGAAGTTTTTATTAACTTCCTTTTATTAACTCTGAAGTGTCCTAGAAAGTCAGGGAAGAAAAGGCAGAGAGAAGGGCATTGGTGAGCCTCCAGTGAATGAATGCATCTAAATTGATTGTTGGGAGCAAAAGCAAGTTTTTAGTAATAAATGGGTGGTGGGGAAATATAATCAGAAAATGTAGAAGCACTCTTCTTTTAAAAAAGTGATTGCAGTAGCCTCCTTGATTGTTTTCCCCCGCTCCCCACTGCCCCCACTGATGGCTCTATGGGGCTTCCCAGGTGGCTCAGTGGTAAAGAATTTGCCTGCCAATGTAGAAGACTCAGGAGACTCGGATTTGATCCCTGGGTTGGGAAGATCCCTGGGAGCAGAAAGTGGCAACCTGCTCCAGTGTTGTCGCCTGGAAAATTCCTTGAACAGAGGAATCTGGTGGGCTTACAGTCCAGGGAGTCACAGAGTCGGGCATGACTGAGCACCCACCCATATCGCTCTATAGTCTATTCTCAATCCAGTGGCCGGGAAGCACGCTGGATTTTGTCACTCCCCATCTCAGCATTAGCATGCATCTAGCCTCCCCATGGCCTGCAGACCCCACACGATCTGTCTGATCTCACTTCACACACCCCCTGACCTCACTCTGCAGCCTCTCAGGCCTTCATGCAGATCCTGCAACTCGGCAAGAGTGTCCCCACCTCAGGGCCTTGCACTTACTCATCTCTCTCCCTGTGATGCACTCTGCCAGATGTCTTCATGACTCAGCTGCTTCAGGTTTTGATTCAAATATCACCTTTGTAGTACACCACTGTGAAGACCAAATGTCACTCTAGAAGTTTGATGGTTGAGAGACATGGATTGTCTCTTTAAATACACAGTAGAGGTACTTCCCTGGTGAAGTGGTTAAGAATCCACCTTGCAATGCAGGGGACGCTGGGTTGATATCTGGTCTGGGAAGATCCCACATGAAAAGTGAAAGTGAAAATCGCACAGTGGTGTCCGACTCTGTGATCCCATGGGACTGTAGCTTGCCCAGCTCCTCTGTCCATGGAATTCTCCAAGCAAGAATACTGGAGTGGGTTGCCATTTTCTTCTCCAGGGGATCTTCCCGACCTGAGGATCGAACCTAGGACTCCTGCGTTGCAGGCAGATTCCTTACCAGCTGAGCCACCAGGGAAACCCTAGTGCAAGGGAGCCCGTGTGCCACAGCTGCTGAGGCCTTCGAGCCCTGGAGTGCACGCTCTCTAACAGGAGAACCCCTAGCACCACAGCTCGAGGCCACCTGCGCTCAGCCTCAGAGACCTAGCACAGCCAAATTAAATACTAAAAAGACCCCCCACAGTACTGAGGTAAAGGCCGGGGGGTAGATAATTTAGCGTAAGAAGTGGGGTCATGGTCAGGAGCACGGGTGAGTGGATTATAGTTAAAAGGGTACTTTTCCCTTTGATATAAGTAAGAAACGGACGAGAGAAATGTTTTGAAGTGTCAGCTTGAGATGAATAAAACTGAAATATGGTTTTAGAAAACCTTGCCATAGTTACCTCTAAATTGTGCGGATCTGTCATCTCTTTGGAGAAAGTGGGGATAAATGTTAAAAGTAGAGGCTCCCTGAGGAGAGAAACACGGAACTGGAGGTATTCCCTGGTGCTGCCCTAACCTGGGTCCCTGCTGGACTGTGAGCTAGTGGGACGCAAGAAGGGCGGATACCAGTACTGGCATCAGGGGAGGGTGCACAGAACAGAGAAGAGAGGGGAGCTGTTTGTGTGGAAGTATGCCTCACTTGGGGCTTCCCAGGTGACACTAGAGTTAAAGGACCCACCTGCCAATGCAGGAGACATGGGTTCAGTCCCTGGGTCGGGAAGCTCCCCTGGAGGAGAGCATGACAACCCACCCCAGTATTCTTGCCTGGAGAATCCCGTGGGCCGGGGAGCCTGGCGAGCTACAGTCCATAGGGTCGCAAAGAGTCGGACACGACTGAAGCGACTTAGCACATGCATCTAGCCTCCCCATGGCCTGCAGACCCCACACGATCTGTCTGATCTCACTTCACACACCCCCTGACCTCACTCTGCAGCCTCTCAGGCCTTCATGCAGATCCTGCAACTCGGCAAGAGTGTCCCCACCTCAGGGCCTTGCACTTACTCATCTCTCTCCCTGTGATGCACTCTGCCAGATGTCTTCATGACTCAGCTGCTTCAGGTTTTGATTCAAATATCACCTTTGTAGTACACCACTGTGAAGACCAAATGTCACTCTAGAAGTTTGATGGTTGAGAGACATGGATTGTCTCTTTAAATACACAGTAGAGGTACTTCCCTGGTGAAGTGGTTAAGAATCCACCTTGCAATGCAGGGGACGCTGGGTTGATATCTGGTCTGGGAAGATCCCACATGAAAAGTGAAAGTGAAAATCGCACAGTGGTGTCCGACTCTGTGATCCCATGGGACTGTAGCTTGCCCAGCTCCTCTGTCCATGGAATTCTCCAAGCAAGAATACTGGAGTGGGTTGCCATTTTCTTCTCCAGGGGATCTTCCCGACCTGAGGATCGAACCTAGGACTCCTGCGTTGCAGGCAGATTCCTTACCAGCTGAGCCACAGGGAAACCCTAGTGCAAGGGAGCCCGTGTGCCACAGCTGCTGAGGCCTTCGAGCCCTGGAGTGCACGCTCTCTAACAGGAGAACCCCTAGCACCACAGCTCGAGGCCACCTGCGCTCAGCCTCAGAGACCTAGCACAGCCAAATTAAATACTAAAAAGACCCCCCACAGTACTGAGGTAAAGGCCGGGGGGTAGATAATTTAGCGTAAGAAGTGGGGTCATGGTCAGGAGCACGGGTGAGTGGATTATAGTTAAAAGGGTACTTTTCCCTTTGATATAAGTAAGAAACGGACGAGAGAAATGTTTTGAAGTGTCAGCTTGAGATGAATAAAACTGAAATATGGTTTTAGAAAACCTTGCCATAGTTACCTCTAAATTGTGCGGATCTGTCATCTCTTTGGAGAAAGTGGGGATAAATGTTAAAAGTAGAGGCTCCCTGAGGAGAGAAACACGGAACTGGAGGTATTCCCTGGTGCTGCCCTAACCTGGGTCCCTGCTGGACTGTGAGCTAGTGGGACGCAAGAAGGGCGGATACCAGTACTGGCATCAGGGGAGGGTGCACAGAACAGAGAAGAGAGGGGAGCTGTTTGTGTGGAAGTATGCCTCACTTGGGGCTTCCCAGGTGACACTAGAGTTAAAGGACCCACCTGCCAATGCAGGAGACATGGGTTCAGTCCCTGGGTCGGGAAGCTCCCCTGGAGGAGAGCATGACAACCCACCCCAGTATTCTTGCCTGGAGAATCCCGTGGGCCGGGGAGCCTGGCGAGCTACAGTCCATAGGGTCGCAAAGAGTCGGACACGACTGAAGCGACTTAGCACTCACACATGTGCCTTGTTTGAAGCTTGAGGGATGCGGTAGGGCACTTTGCTTTCAGTGTGGTTTTAAGTGTGAGAAGAAGTGGACTTGTGGCTCCTCACATCCTGGTCTGGCCTAAGAGGACCTCATACCAAAGCTGCAGCGATAGAACTGGAAATGACAGTGGGTCCTTGACCTGCTGGGTCTCCTCTGCCCTCATTCCCCTAGGAGAATCCATGAGTTGACTCGCTTCCTTTGCAACAGTGGGATCGAAGAAACTGATCAAAAAGGATTTGGTGGAGGTGGAGGAGTAGGGAGCTGGTGGGCAGGTCTGTGGGTCTTTAGTTCTGAAGAAATGAGTCATGAATCGAAATCTGAAAACCAGAGAGGTTAAGTGCTTGGAAACAAACAAGGAGGGAAGTGTTTTAAGAGCGCCTGGTAGGTTCTTTTGGCAGGATGATGTTAGGAGTTTACGTTGATGAAAATTTAACAGGGAGAAATGGTTTAGTACGATTAACTTAACGTTTGCTGAAATAATGTTTTAAACCTCCTCAGGAATATAGTCAAGACAGGGCATTTACTATTTTGCGAACTCCATTCATTCATTAGGCACCAAGTTGTGTACCACAGAAAATTGGTAGCGTAATGTTTGGTGCCGCACAGAGTTCCAGTTCTCTCAGACTTCTCATAGGGACGCCAGGTGGGTTTCATGTCTCGTGCTGACCCGGTCGGCGGTGGAGGCCGCTGGGAGTGCCACCACGCTGCTGTTTGCAGATAAAGTGTGGGTTTGCTGAAGTAGAGACCAGGTGGGTTAACTGGGTCTGCCATGCAAGGGAACCAGGAATGTGGTGTGAATGTTGCAAATGAGCCTGTTGACCAGCCTGTTGGATGGTCATCTGGAGGGCTACATAGGGACTTGATCTGAAAACACGTGGATAAGACAAAATGTAGAAGAGTGGGTGTGTCAGGATACTGGCTGGAGAGTGCAGTAAGCCACAGAGGCGTGACAGGGGAGTATGAGGCCTTTTGGACTGATGTTTGAGAAGAGCTAGCTGGGGCTGTCCTGTGCAGTTTGGGAGACACAGTGGGTCCGAATGGGGACTCCTTAGACACATTGCACTTCCCGGCTCAGTTGGTAAAGAAATCGCCTGCAGTGTGGGAGACCTGGGTTCGATGCCTGGGTTGGGACGATCCCCTGGAGAAGGGAAAGGCTACTGACTCCAGTATTCTGGCCTGGAGAATTCCATGGACTGTATAGTCCATGAGGTTGCAAAGAGTTGGACACGACTGAGCGACTTGCATTTTTTCACTAGACACATTGGAACTGGGCCCTTACACTGCTTCTTACTACCTGTGTGGCCTTGGGAAGGTCATTCAGCTCATCTAGTCTCTTTCTTCATCTGCATAAAGGCAACAGTAATAGTACCTACTCAAACTCTGTTGTGAGGATTAAAGGAGACGATGCCTTAGAGCTGCCCTGTCCATTTTGGTAGCCACTAGCCACATGTGGTTTTTGAGCTTGAAATGTGACTCGTACATATAAAGATGAGCTGTGATTATAACATGCACACTGGATTTTGAATACTTTTAGTGCCAAAAAGTGAAGTAAAACTCAGTAATTTGTTTTGGGAATGGTGGGATAATAATTATTTCAATAATTTGGTGGGAGTATAAATTGTTAACAGCCACTATGGAAGATGGTATGGGGATTGCTTAAAAAACTAGGAGTAAAACCACCATATGACCCAGCAATCCCTCTCCTAGGCATATACCCTGAGGAAACCAAAATCGAAAGAGACACATGTATCCCATTGTTCATTATAGCACTATTTACAATAGCTAGAACATGGAAGCAACCTAGATGTCCATCAACAGATGAATGGATAAAGAAGTTATTGTACATATACACAATGGAATATTACTCAGCCATAAAAAGGAATGCATTTGAGTCAGTTCTAATGAAGTGGATGAACCTAGAGCCTATTATACAGAGTGAAGTGAGTCAGAAAGAGAAAGATAAGTATCATATTCTAATGCACATATACAGAATATAGAAAAATGGTACTGAAAAATGTATTTGCAGGGCAACAGTGGAGAAACAGACATAGAGAATAGACTTATGGATATGGGGAGAGGAGATGAGAGGGTGAGATGTGTGGAGAGAATAACATGGAAACTTACATTACCGTATGTAAAATAGACAGCCAACGAGAATTTGCTGTATGGCCCAGGAAACGCAAACAGGGCCTCTGTATCAACCTAGAGGGGTAGAATGGGGAGGGAGATGGGAGGGAGGTTCAAAAAGGAGGGGATATATGTATACCTATGGCTGAGTCCTGTTGAGGTTTGACAGAAAACAACAAAATTCTCTAAAGCAGTTATTCTTCAATTAAAAAGTGAATTAAAAAACTCATTTTTAAAATATTGATTGAACATTTATTGGTAATATTTTGGTTATATGGGCCTTCCCAGTAGCTCACATGGTAAAGAATCTGCCCACACTGCGGGAGACCTGGGTTTGGTCCCTGGGTCAGGAAGATCCATTGGAGAAGTAATGGCAACCCACTCCAGTATTCTTACCTGGAGAATTCCATGGACAGAGGAGCCTGGTGGATTACAGTCCATGGGTTGCAAAGAGTTGAACACGACTGAGTGAATAAAATGTTATTAAAATTAATTTCACCGTATTAGTTTTCCTTTTTTTGGTTTGTTTAAAAAATTTTTGTTCTTTTCCCTTTTCTGTGGTGTACTGCTTTGGGACATTCACCACGGTGCCTGGCATAGAGTAAACACTTGGGAATCTCAGCTATGTTGTACTGAGCGTCTCCCAGCATGCACACTGCCCTGGTGCCTCCCTCGTGAGCGCAAGCCGGTGGCGTGAGGCCAGGTGTGTCTGTATTTTTTTTTTTTTAATTGCCAGGTGTCTGTGTTGATGGCTCTTTGATTCTGACTCGAGTGGGCCTTCAGCCTTACTCTTCACCCCTTGAGGAAGGAGAATATATATCTTCCTAAAAAGAACACCATACTATAGGGGTCAGTGAACTTTTTTTCTGTAAAGGGCTGGATGGTCAGCACAGTAGGTTTTGCTGGCCTCTGGTCTTGGTTGCAGCTACTTGGCCATTGTAATGTGCAAACAGCCATAGGTGGTGTGAAACAAAGGAGTGTGCTCGTGTGCTAACAGAAATTTATCTGTGGACACTGAATTTGGAGTTCGTATAATTTCCATGTGTCACAAAACGTTCTTTTTAAAATTTTCCCGAGCTATTTAAAATGCAAACTGTTTTTAGTTTATGAACTGTATAAAAACGGGCATAGGCCAGACTTGGCCTGTGGGCTGTAGATTGCTGACCTTGACATGATGAATGGCCTGTATATTTAGCAGCCCAGAGCTTGGCTTAAATGGCTTTCCATTTGTATAGCTGCTATCTATGGGGTCACACAGAGTCGGACACGACTGAAGTGACTTAGCAGCAGCAGCAGCAGCACCTAACAATTAGTTTATATTGTACCATTTTATTTATTTTTAGTGGGCTTTCATTTGACCTATTTTACAGTTCATCAGTCTAAATGGAACAAAACATTGTATATGAAACTCTTATTAAGGAATCTGTAGAGCTTCTGTGGCGGCTCAGTGGTAGAGAATCCACCAGCCAACTCAGGACACACAGGTTCGATCCCTAATCCGGGGAGATCCCATGTGCTTCCGGGCAGCTAAGCCTGTGTGCCGCGACTATTGCGCCTGTGCTCTAGAGCCAGGAGCCGCAGCGACTGAAGCCCTTGTGCCCTAGAGCTGGTTACTTTGCAGAAGGAGAAGCCACTGCAGCGAGAAGCCTGCTTGCCACAACTAGAGAGGAGCCAGCACAGCGGCAAAGACCCAGTGTCGCCAATAAATAAATAAATAAAATCGTAAAATTATTTAAAAAGAAAAGAAATTTGTAAGCAAGGAGAGGCAGGAGAGAGAAGAAAGTAAAGAAGTATGTACGAGACAAAAGGACATTTTGTTTTGTTTTGTTTTGCTTAAAGCACTTCTGTTTTCTGTCTAGAATGAGTTAGTTCACCGAAGAGTTCCTTGGCTTAAAAATGACATAAATCATGAAGCAGGATCGTATTTTAAGCTTTTGCCTTCCATAAATTTGTGGTGGAAACCCCATTTACCACTTTGTCCATTTGTAATCAAAGAATATGCTGAATAACGAGGGTATTGATGAGAGAATATTTAATTTGGTAAAGAGGTGAAATTTTTTAGCTGAAAAGGTGATTTCCTTAAGTTCTTTATTGTATATTACTGAACAGCAGAGAGCTGTCAAAAGTAATTCACCAGTAAACACTAAGTCAGGCACATACATGGTAGAAGACCCTTTTTTTCCTGTAGAGAATATTTCTGGACCCATTTGGATTTCCAATTACACACTCTCCTTTGCTTTAGCGATTTTCTGCAGAGCTTTTTGGTGAGCACAGATGTCAGAAGAGGCAGTCTATGGCATAATGGAGTGTGTTTAAAAAGTTAAGGAAAGGTTAGTTTTTGAGTGTGCTTATTATACAATTTAAAAATAGCTTTGACTCTATTTGTAAATCAAATGACGGCCAGCTCTCAGGCCTGTGCCAAGTGTGAAGCTTTAAAACAAGGTTTCTTTTGAGTGGTTTTGGTGGCTCTGGGAAGGCCAAAGCACTGGAGGATGTTAAGATCGACTTTCTGTGGTCATAACACAAAAATGATCTGAGTTTTACAGAGTTATCTGCAATAACATTGAGAAGGGCTTCACAGAACAGAATGTATGTTTAGTCAGTGATTAAGAATGACATACAGCTTTTTGGGAGGTGGTTACTATTTCTTGTGTCTGAGTCTCAGCAAAAGGCCCCAGCAAAAGGGAGAAAAAATGCTCACAACAGTTTGCAGATACCATCTATTTCATCTTCAACCTAGAAGCCCCAGAGAAAGAGATAACTATTTCTCATTGGCACTCCTACCACGCTGCTCCGAATTTTATATTTTGTTGCTGTAAATTATTGCTAGAATGTTAGGACTTTCAAATAAGACTTACCCAGTGCCTGGGAGATTCCAAGTTGCCCTTGTAAATTTAGAAGGAACACAGCAAGTTAAAAAAAAAAATGTCAAGTACTTCAAGTTGACCTTTTAATAAGGACACATGGAACAAGTGAGAGGGCTTTAAGTCGGATCTTTTTGCACATTCTTCAAGTCACTTCCTGAATCCAGCAGGATTTATGGGTAGACAGACCTCCTTCTGCACCCCACTTTTGGGGGCAGCTGTGTGTTTCTTGGGTCTATGGTGGAAATGGTCACCTGTCTGAGCAGTGAGACCCGGGCTTGTGGTCCACCTCTTCTTCCGATTTCTCTCTGATGAGGAAATCCCTGAAAACTTCGACTCTATAAAGAGCTGCATTAAAATTTGCTGTGTGACTCAGGGAACTCAAACAGGGGCTCTGTATCAACCTCGAGGGGTGGGATGGGGAGGGAGGTTCAAGAGGCAGGGGGCACATGTATACCTGTGGCTGATTTGTATTGATTGACAGAAAACAACAAAATTCTGTAAAGCAATTATCTTCAATTAAAACACAAATAAATTTAAAAATTAAGAAAAATTTCTATGAAAGGGATTTCCTGCACTTTAAATCTGGGTAGCTGGCTTTGAATTGCTGCAATGCTTGACCTCCTGTTAAGCAACCTACTGGATTTATTTGGATTATAGACTTGAAGCTGCTTTTTAATTTTCTCCTTGCTTAGTATCATGTAGATAAAAATAAATTACTCCCCGTCCCCTGCCTCCAACACAATGCACACACACACACACATGCACGTGCACGCGCACACACACATATGCACACACACACACACACTCGCAGTCTTTAGTCTTTGTGAGTTTGCCAGTGATGGGAGGTGACTCGCTGGTCGGGCCCTGGTAGAAAGGAAGCACATTGTTTCCTCCAGTCATAGGGCTGACAAAACAGGCAACCCTGATGGTGTATGTTACAGATGTGAAAAATCAGTGACTCTCTCTAATCACGCATGCTGGTGTGTTGGGGGAAGAGCTCCTTGCAGTTTAATATTTTTGATTTTATTCCACTGTGGGACATTGTGGTGGGGTGCCATGGCCTCCCTCCCAGAACCAGCGCATGAGGGATGAAGACTTATTCTCTGAAGTCACTGGGGGATGTTGCAGCCCACTGCCTTCTGAGCTGACTCTTTGGGGACTGCACCCACTAGGGAGATTTGCCCTGCACCCTCCTTGGGGGAGGCCCAGCTTCCCCGCCAACCCACTTGGGACAGCTCTTAGGGGTTGGACTGGCTTCTGAGGGCTCCCGATGGATGTGTCTGGAGCCTGCATTGCAGCTCCTTCCCTCTTCCTCCCCAGTCCTGCCTCCACAAGGCTTCTCCAGGGCTGGTCTCAGGCGTATGCCCTGCTTTTTCATCACCATCTTAGAATTAGCTTCCCAGGGAAGCAACCTTAGACACATGTGGTTGTTTCCTTTGAAGGTGAGTTTTTCCGATCTTGAAGTTAACTTCAAATGTATCAAGACTGTGTAGTGTGCCGAAGTGATAAAAAGAGCTGAGAAATTGTCCAGTTTGCATTTCCTTTTCAGAAGGTTCTTGTATTACACAATTGGTTAATGAGCTTCACCACTGCAGCTCCTCTAAGGATGGGGAGAAACATCATGGAAGAGTATCTGGGCTCCTGGTGATGATTAACGTAGAGTCGAGGGGAGCAAGGAGGCCAAGAGATTGTGATTTTGAACCTGTCTGACTGAGGGAGTAAGGAGCATATACAGAGAGGCTACCCAGGATGTGCAGCTTTTATGTAATCAAAGGGGAGTAGAATACAAGAACAGAAGTACAGCTGCTGTTAGAAACGGAGGCAGTGGCTTAGAATCTCGGCTCTGTTACTTCTTTTTTATGTGACTCTGGGGAACTCACTTAAGGTCACTGTGATTCAGGTTCTCATTTGTAAAATAAGGATAGTAATACTTAAAATTGCTAGAGAATCTTTTTTATTTCAAATGTGTTCCAGTTATCTATTGCTGTGAATGAACCATTCAACACTTAGGAGCTTCAAACAACTATAGTTTATTATTTCTCACCAGCCTTAGACCTTCCACATATACACACAAGGTTGGTAATTTGTCTTAATCAGTTATTATCATAATTGTTGTGAAATTTTCTAATTCCATGATTCCTTCTACATTTATTAATTGGAATTCTATGGTAAAGAATAACTTTTTCAGAATGTATATGTATAACAGAGTCTCTTTGCTCTACAGGAGAAATTAACATTGTAAATGAACTATCCTTCAATAAAATTAATTAAAAATAGTAAATAAAGAGTAACTTTTTCTTCTCCCTCATTTAAATAATATACCAGCACAAATTCATAGACTCTTATTTTATTCTGTAGGTTATTCTCCATTATTTATTTGAATGTTCCAGTTATCTGGCCATTATCATCATGATATTCAGTCTGAACATTCGCATAAATGAAAAGTTATTTTTGCAGATTTCCCCTATTATTCCTTACATCATGCGTGCCTAGCTTTCCCTATTATCAATATTGCTAATAAGAATGGTACATTTTTTTTCTTACCAAGGATGAACCTGTGTTGTTATTTCATAGTCTCCCAAACTTCATAGTTTACATGTTTACATTAAGATTCACTCTTGATGTTGTAAATTCTATGGGTTTTGTTGAATGTATAATGACAATTTGTTCATCATTATAATATCATACAAGTATTTTTACTGCCCTAAAATCCTTTTTTATTTTCTGTCAAAGATAAGTTGACTACCTAGAATAATGAAATTAGAAGCAAAAATAAACAAATGGGACCTAATTAAATTTAAAAGCTTTTGCATAGCAAAGGAAAGAATAAACTAAAGAAAAGACAGCCCTCAGAATTGGAGAAAATATTTTAAAATAAGCCAACTGACAAGGGATTAATCTTTAAGATATACAAACAGCTCATGCAGCTCAATAGAAAAAAAACAACTCAATCAAAAATGGGCAGAAAATCTAAATAGACATTTCTCCAAAGAAGACATTCAGATGGCCCACAAACAGATGAAAATATATTCAACATCATTAATTATTAGAGAAATGCAAATCAAAATTACAACGAGGTGTCACTTTACACCAGTCAGAATGGCCATCATCAAAAGTCTACAAACAATAAATGCTAGAGAATGTGTACTGAAAGGGGAACCCTCCTATGCTGTTGGTGGGGATGTAAATTGGTTACCGCCACTATGGAGAATAGTACGGAGGTTCCTCAAAAACCTGAAAAGAGAGCTACCATATGATCCAGGCAGTCCCACTCCTGAGCAGAGAAAACCATAGTTCAGAAAGGTATATGCACCCTGAAGTCCATTGCAGCACCATTTACAATAGCCAGGACAGCGAAGCACCCTAAATGCCCATCAGCAGAGGTGTGGATAAAGATGTGGTACGGATGTGCAATAGAATATTGCTGGACTATAAAAAGGAATGAATAGTGCCGTTGCAGAGATGTGGATGGACCTGGAGATTGTCATACAGAGTGAAGTAAGTCAGAAAGAAAAACAATTGTCACCTAAAACTGCCTGTAGGTGGAATCTACAAAAATGGTACAGATGAGCTTATTTGCAAAGCAGAAATAGAGTCATAGATATGTTGAACAAACTTATGGTTACTCAGGGGAGGGGGAATGGTGTGACTTGGGAAATTGGGACTGACATGTACACTACTGTGTATGAAAGAGTAACTAATGAGAACCTACTGTGTAGCGCAGGAAGCTCAACTCAGTGCTGTGTGTGGGTGCTAAATCGATTCAGTTGTGCCCGACTATTTGCCACCCTATGGAATGTAGCCCACCAGACATCTCTGTCCATGGGATTCTCCAGGCAAGAATAATGGAGTGGGTTGCCCTCCTCCAGACTCAGTGCTCTATGGTGGCCTAAATGGGAAGGAAATCTAAAAAAGAATAGATGTATGTGTAAGTTTAACTGGTTTGCTTTGCCATACAGCAGAAACGAACACAACATGTAGAGCAACTATACTTCAGTAACAAGTAATAAAAAAGATTGGTTGTACTTACGGAGTCTGTTTCTAGGCTCTCTATTCTGTTCCATTGATCTGTCTATCCTTTTGCTAGTATCACATGGTCTTGATTACTGTAGCTTTAGAGTAAGTCTTGAAGTCAGGCAGCATTATTCCTCCACCTTTATTCTTCAGTACGGTTAGCTAGTCTGCATCTTTTGCTTTTCCATGTAAACTTTAGAATCAGTTTGTTGAAATCCATAAAATCACTTGCTGGGATTTTGATTAGGATTGCGTTGACTCTAAAGATCAAGTTGGGAAGAACTGATGTCTTGATAATGAGTTGTTCTATTTATGAACATTGAGCATCTCTCCATTTATTCAGCTCTTTGATTTCAAATATTTTTTTAAAAAAGTATTTATTTTAAAAATTTGGCCGCATTGGGTCCTAGTTGCAGCACGATGGCTATCCTTGCAGCATGTGGGGCCTTAGCTCCCGACCAGGGATTGATCCTGCATTCCCTGTGTTGCAAGGCCGACTCAGCCACTGGACTAGCAGGGAAACTCTGTGGATAAAAAAAAATTGAACCTGGAGAATTAGGTAACATGTCAAGGACAGGACTAGTGGTCTGATTGCAGAAGCCTGGCCTGACCCTTGCTGCATGCTATCTTGTCTGTTCCCACGGGGTAGACCCCGTGGCCTCCAGGAGGAGAGGGGCTGTGTCTGTCTTACTTACTGGGTTACCCTTAGTAAGTGTTTCTTAAATGAATGAAGAAACTGAGGGCCTGTTACCACCTATAAATTCATGTCACTTAAATGGGAACTTCGCATAAGTACTGTTTTATTTTTAACTTGGAACATTTTTCCCTAGCAGTAAATAGATTTGATGAGAAGTTGGCATGAGTTAAATTAGCAGTCTTTGTTTAGTAACTTACATGAAAAAAGTCTGCATCGTTTTAATACTAAGGGGTCAGTTAGGAGTCCCAGCTCACCCCTGATGTGACTAATGCCTTCCTTTTTTCTGTCTGTCATGAGTCTATGAGAAATGCTCGTTAGAAATGAACCTCAGCTTCCTTCTGTTCACTGTATGAAGTGTCCCTCAAACATGTTTAACCTTAAAACGGCAAGAGGAGCAGCAGCAACACTAACACCAAAAATGAACATGGAAAAGAGAAGCAGAACCCAGTTTTGGGGGAGAGGTTCACCCACTTG
Source organism: Madoqua kirkii (assembly GCA_006408675.1). Classification (NCBI taxonomy): domain Eukaryota; kingdom Metazoa; phylum Chordata; class Mammalia; order Artiodactyla; family Bovidae; genus Madoqua; species Madoqua kirkii. The sequence continues at coordinate 26,835 of SJYC01067749.1, forward strand.
TGTTCTGGGCTTTAATAAAATTGTTTTGGCTTGGCTAAATGAATTTGTGATTTAGTAAGTTTATGATACCCTGTATATTTGAAAGAATATTAGGAGAGTCTTAATGGGTTTTATGTTATATCATCATATTCAAATTATGACTGTTTTCTTCCCTGTTTTTCTTTTTAGGCTCTTTCAGGACACTTATTCTTCCATCAGTAAGTATTTATTTTAAAAATTTGGATTCATAATTCTACAGTGAAATGAATTTCCGATTTTTTGACTTTATGTGCCTTGTGAGTTTGGCTTGAGTTCAGTTCCACCTTCAGATTATTTAAGAATAATATCACTCCAGGGAGATTGGTCATTAGCCTCTTCAGATGCATAGTGGAGATTTTCCTTTTGTAAAATAGAGAACTTCCTGAGGGGAACTGGCCTGGACTACCGCACAGGGACCTGGGTGGGTTTGGTCCTGCTTCTGCCCTAATGAGCACAATAGTCTTGGGTGTGCCATTATTGCTCCCTCCCAGTTTCTTTGTCCTGGAAAAGGGCAGTGCCTTGCTGAGCAGAATTGCTGCTTGAGGCCAAACAAACAAACAAACACAAATCAATAACTGATACTTATCCTATCTTTGATTAAAATTTTGATTTTTTTGGTTTCATAATTCTGTATTGCTTTTGCTATTTATTATTGAGTTTTTTGCTATTATTATTGAGTTACTGGATTATTGAGTTTTTTGGCACCCTCTTAAATATTGCACTTGAGGCAAGTGTCTGGCTCACCTCACCATGGTCCCAGCCCTGGAGAAGGGAATAAAAGTGTAGTCTGTTTCATAGAGGCTACCTTGGAGGCTAAATGAGATGGAAATATGCTGTGGCATCTGCTGTAGAAGTGGGAAGAGTTAGCAGATTCATGTTGATGTGTGGTAAAACCAATACAATATTGTAAAGTAATTAACCTCCAATTATAATAAATAAATTTATATTAAAAAAGAAACCTGGTTATTCAGTGTTGCTTAACTAGTCCTGCTTCTCATAGCTTTAATTTGGAAATCTGTCCTTTATAACTGTTTTCTTTTGGAGCTTCACACATTTAATGTACAGCTAAACACAGCATCCACCAAGAGGACAATTTGGTGTACTTTTCTGGGACTAGATGAGTAATAACTTTGACCTTGACACATTACTCATTTATATGTGGTCAGCATCTCCCAATAAGCCAGGTTCCCTATTACCTCTTGAAGTTTGCTTATTAAGCACATTCATTTTGAGGGCTAGTTCTTAGAGAATGGGCCTCCCTGGTGGATCGGTGATGAAGAATCTCCCTGTAATGCAGGAGACCTTGGTTCAGTCCCTGGGTTGGGAAGATCCCCTGGAGAAGGGAATGGCTACCCATTTCAGTATTCTTGTCTGGAGAATTCCTTGGACAGAGGAGCCTTGTTGGGGGTGGGGGGGAGAGGCTACAGTCAGTGGGATCACAAGGAGTTGGGCATTACTGAGTGACTAACACTTTTACACTTCTCACACTCTTGGAGAATATAGTGCTCCCAAACAGTTCTTCCCCCTGGAGTAGGAAATGGCAGCCTGCTCCAGTATTCTTGCCTGGAAAATTCCGTGGACAGGGGTGTCTGGTGGGCTACAGTTCATGGAGTTGCACAGAGTCAGACAGGACTGAGTGAGCACAAGCAATCTGTTATAAGAAGTCCTTGGTTTTGTTCAGTCTCTAAGTTGTATCTGTCTCTTTGCCACCCCATAGCCTGCAACATGCCAGGCTTCCCTGTCGTTCACTGTCTCTGGAGTTTGCTTAAATTCATGTCCACTGAGTCAGTATTGCTAGTTAATCATCTCATCCTCTGCCTCCCCCTTCTCCTTTTAATTTTTCCCAGAGTCAGGGTCTTTTCCAGTGAGTTGGCTCTTTGCATCAGGTGGCCGAAGTGTTGGAGCTTCAGCTTCAGCATCAATCCTTTCAGTGAATATTCAGGTTGATTTCCTTTAGGATTGACTGGTTTGATCTCTTTGCAGTTAAAGGGACTCTTAGAATCTCCAGCACCACAGTTCGAAAGCATCAGTTCTTCAGTGCTCAGCCTTTTTTATGGTTCAACTCTCTGTACAAGTCATCTGTACATGACTACAGGAAAAACCATAGCTTTGTCTATGCAGACCTTTGCCATGAGTGTGATGTCTCTGCTTTTTAATACACTTGCTAGATTTCTCATAGCTTTTCTTCCAAGGAGCGAGTGTCTTTTAATTTCATGGCTGCAGTCACTGTTAAAATCATGGCTGCAGTGATTTTGGAGCCCCTAAAAATAAAATCTGCCACTGTTTCCATTTTCCCCCATTATTTGCCATGAAGTGATGGGACCATGAGCTTAGTTTTTGAATGTTGAGTTTTAAGCCAGCTTTTTCACTCTATTCTTTCACCCTCATCAAGAGGCTCTTTAGTTTCTGTTTGCTTTCTACCATTAGAGTGGTTTCATCTGCACTATCTGAGATTGCCAATATTTTTCCTGACAGTCTTGATTCCAGCTTGGCATTTCACACCATGTACTCTGAATATAAGTTAAAGAAGCAGTGTGACAATATACAGCCTTGACATACTCCTCTCATAACTATTATATTTCTTACCTATTATGTTTGTACTTCCTTACTAAGAAATATACTGCTGTATAATAGAAAGTAGGGGCAGGGGAAGTGTAGGCATAAGTAGGCAGAGTGGGGTTAAAAAGAAACCCAAACTTAATGACAATAAGATATTAGACTGCGTTAATATGACTTCAGACATTAGGTGCTGGCTCCCCATTGTCTGTGTCCTTAACTCTGTTGAAAGAGTATTACAATGAGAAGGCTAAAATAAATCCTGTGTGACTTAACTGTCTGACAGTGGAAGAGGGTGAGATTGAAGTTCAGGAAGAACAGCTTGCAGCACAGTAACTGCTTTCCTCGAAGTCCATAGCTGCACTGGCTGGAGGGTAGTGAGACTGGAAGGAGCAGGCGTGTGGGTGGGACCAGAGCACTTGGGCTGGGATTCCAGTAACCCTCCTCTCAACTGTACTCATCCCATTTATCATTAGCTGCAAATTTCACTCCTGATAGTCTTTAAATTAAAAAAATTTTAGTTTATTTTTTTCAGCACTGGGTGTTTGTTGCCGCACGTGGGCTTTTTCTTCTTGCAGCGGGCGAGGGCTGCTCTCTAGGCAGGGTGCGCAGGCGTCTGATTGCAGTGGCCTCTCCACTGGGAGCACAGGCTCTAGTGCTTAGGTTCAGCACCCGTGGCACAGAGGCTTCGTTGCACACAGGCATGTGCCATCTTCCTGGACCAGGGATCGAACCCATGTCCCCCCGCATTGGCAGGTGGTTTCTTAATCACTAGACCATCAGGGAAGCCCGATTATTATTCTTAAAGTCTTAACTGTATGAAATACTTACCCCAGTATCTCATATTTGTCTTTTAACATTATTTCCGTTGTATATAGATACAGCAGCTACCTGTTGAAAACTTTACTAGAGCTTATGCTTAGGACTAGATCCTTTTTTAGTAAAACAGAACTTTAAAGACTTAGTCATAAAGTGTCTGGGAAAATTTGATAATGCTTGGCAAAAATAGAAGGTTCTGCATTTTTATGAGTTTTCAGTGAAAATAGACCCATCTTTAAAAGCGTACTTGCATTCTGATGTTTAAAATTAGTTTTTAAGGTCCTCATGAATTTTTGCTCTAAAATATGAATATTTTGGCTGTGTTAAGACAAGTGTGTTTTTAATATCTGACTGGCTCATTGTTTCTGCTTCTGATATAGTGAAGTCAGCCTTCAGTAAGAAGTAAATTAAAAAAGCAATTTATGCTTAACATAAAGGTTGTTTTTTAATATAAAATATGCTAGAAAAAGCTTCTGTTATTCTCTTTTACATTTTAAATAAAATGTAAAATGAGAGAGTGGCTCTTAAAATTGAAATGCTTAAAAAAATTTTTAATTTAATATTGGAGTATAGTTGATTTACAATGTTGTGTTAGTTTCAGGTATACGGCAAAGTGAATTATGTATGCATATACATATATCTCTTCTTTTTTGGATCTTTTCCCATATAAATTATTACAGAATATTGAGCATAGTTCCCTGTGTTATACAGGAGGTCCTTCTTGATTATCTGTCTTACATATGAAAGTGAAAGTTGTATAGTCGTGTCTGAATCTTTGTGCCTCATGGACTACAGCCTGTAGTCTCTGTCCATGGAATGCTCCATGCATGAATACTGGAGTGGGTTGTCATTTCCTTCTCCAGATCTTCCCAACCCAGGGATCGAAAGGAAGATTCTATACAAACTGAGCCACTCGGGAAGCCCCATCTTACATATAATAGTATGTATATGTTAATCTCAACCTCCTAATAAAATTAGAATGCTTTTAATGTTTAATTACGAATATATTTTAAAATAGAAACTATCATCCTAAGTTTCTGTTTTATTTAGAAAGCTTTTAGAAATTGCCATTACTTTTGGTAACTGGAGTTATTAGTGAAATAAAGTAGTATTGAATACTCTTGTGTTGTCTCAGTTTCCTTAAGACAGTTAATCTTTCAGAGCAGGTGAGATGGTTTTAGATGGGCCAGATTAGAATCAGGAATCTGCTGTCACTTTGGGATTTATTGTCCATTAGGGACTTTCCCGAGTGACCTTCTGTCATGTACTCTGGGTGGAGAGCTGTCATCCACCTGGAGGGTTTGTGTTTATGGATACCCAGAACAGACTTAGCATAACTGAGAATCAACAGTGCTCAGCTCAGGTGCTGGTTGATATCTTGCTGATATAAGTCCTGGGGAGTGAACACCCCCTGCCTTTGTCCTGCTGTCAGACAGTGTCTGTCTCTGGGAACCACGTCTATCCCCAGCCCTGCGACTTCAGCTGAACACCTAGGATCCAAAATCTCTGTAGGTAAATAATTGGTTCTTGTATAAGAGATAAGGAACCCCTTTATTACCAGTTCAAGGAACTCTTTTCAGTAGTTGTGGGAGAAGGTGGGAGGCAGTTTACCAGCAGAGATTCAGGAGATGTACTACCTTTGATCCTCACCACCATTGGAAGCAGGTTACAACTGACTGCGGGTCCGGCACAGGGAGACTCTTTTCATGAGGGCTGCTTAACATCCCCAGTATTTTCTCCTTCTCACTATGTTCCTCCACTGTTACCAGTGGATGGCCAGGGTCTGTACTGACACCCAGAGTGATGGTGACACCCTGAGCCGTGCAGGGTTGCCCCCAATTCATGGGGACATCCCAGGTCCACTCTGAAAGTTCATATTGTTATCTCTGACTTTCCAGCCCTAGGATCATCCCCAAGACTTTGAGGATCCTAAATTGCCCAAATTATACATATGAGGAAGTGGGGTTTCTACCAGGGGAGGGTTGAAAAAGAGAATTAGGGTAACTGAAAGAGCAGAGAGTCAGTGCTGTCCCCTCTTGTGTATCAACTCCCTGAAGGAGGATGGGGTAGGAGACAGGAAAAGTCCTTGGACATCTTTGTGTCACTTCTAATTCTCTGACTCTTTGACTTTTTGTGGTTAATAAGTCTTTGGTTGCAGGCCTCTGCATCATTAATTTGGCTTAAGTCTTTAATCTACTGGGGCTCTCCTGGTGGCTCAAATGGCAAAGAATCTGCCTGCAATGCAGAGACCTGGGTTTGATCCCTGGGTTGGGAAGATGCCCTGGAGAAAGGAAGGGCAACCCATTCCAGTATTCTTACCTGGAGAATTCCATGGACAGAGAAGCCTGGTGAGCTATAGTCTGTGGGGTAGCTAAAAGTTGGACATGACTGAGCGACTAATACTACCTTAATCTACTGTCTTTTCTGGGGCCTCTGTGCCACTAAAAATAATACCAAAATCATGGAGAAACATCCCATCTAATCCCATATTTTTAAAGCATGAGCTGTTTATAAATCTGTGGCATATATAAGCAAATGATATGCTGGTTCCTGGCATATATATTTTCCTACTTACCTTCCCTTGTGGCTCAGCTGGTAAAGAATCTGCTTGCAGTGCAGGAGACCTGGGTTCGATCCCTGGGTTGGAAAGATCCCCTGGAGAAGGGAAAGGCTACCCACTCCAGTATTCTGGCCTGGAGAATTTCATGGACTGTGTAGTCCAGGGGGTCACAAAGAGTCAGACACGACTGAGCGACTTTCACGTGTACTCTTGTGTACATGCTTAGAGTATTGAACACTCCGTTTAAAAGAATCTGAGGACTGAAGCATCATTTGAGAGAGTAGAATAGGAGGAGGCAAGTGCTAGGCTAGGTTCTCAGCCCTCTAGGGTGTACATCTTTGGTTCACGTTGAATTCCAAGCTCGAAGGTGCTCAGTGAATGTTTGTTAAAGGAAAGCAAAAATCAGTACTAGAGGTCATTTGAAGGAGATATGACTGTTTCTCCTAACAATTTATTATGAAAATATTAAATATCAAAAAAATCTGAAAGAATTTCATAGTTAACAGTCTTATAGCTACCACTTAGAATCTACTGTTAATGTTTTACCGTACTAGCTTTATCACATATTTAACTTGTCTACTCATTTCTCCATCCATGAATTCATCTTATTTTTAAAATGCTTTTCTGAGTAAATTGCAAACATCAGTACTTTTCTCCCTGTTGTGCTGGTGGTTCATCATGTTTCTTTCATATTCTTATCCATATTGCTGGCTTTTTGGTGGCTGCTATTGCTGGAAAATTGCCTCAGAGCCCTCTGTGGGCAAATCTTATTTTCCCAAAGGAGGCAGAACGTCATTTCAGAATCTCAGGTTTAGGAAAATGAAAGTGAACTAAAAGTCAGGTGTGCTAGTTGTCTACCGCTGTGTAACCTGTGGTCCCCAAACGCTGGTGTAAAACAGTCAGAGAATTTATTACTTCACACAGTTTCTGTGGTTGAGAAGCTGGGGGCTGTGTAGCTGAGCAGGTCTGACATGGGGTCTCAGGAGACGGCGCTTCCTGTGTCTGAGCTGCTGACCTCTGCAGGCAACCCCGGGCCTGGGGGTCCCCGGGAAGTTCGCTCTTCACGCGGCTGGCAGGTGGGCTGTGGCTATTGGCCTCTGTCCCTCTCCATATGGCCTCTCACGGGCCTCTTGAGTATCCTCATCGCATGGCGGCTGACTTCCCCCAGAGCCTCGGATCTGAGAAAGAGAAAACCAGGCAGAAGGTATCTGGTTAATGATGCAGCCTCATTCTACTCCTGAGGAGCAGGTCACTGTAGATTTAGGCCCCCCCTTTTCAAGGAGAAGGGTCAAAAAATATTTGGACATGTTTTGTTTGAAAAACTTTTTATTTTGTGTTGGGCTGTAGCTGATTAACAACCTTGTGATAGTTTCAGATGAACAGGAAAGGGACTCAGCCATACATGCACATGTTGGATACGGGAATGGATTTCTCCCCCAAACTCCCCTCCCAACCAGGCTGCCCCATAACATTGAGCGAGTTCCATGTGCTGGACAGTAGTAGGTCCCTTTTGGGTATCTGTGTTAAATACAGCAGTGCGGACGTATTTTAAAACCACCACATGAAGGCTCTCGTTAGAGTGCCTAGCTCATCCCGGGTCTGAATCTCAGCCAGTGACCTGGAGCAACATCTTTCACTCTTCCAAGCCCCCTGGTTCCTGGTTTGTAACCTGGCATTTGTTAGGGCATCCCCCTGAAGGATTGTTGTGAGGTGGAACGACACAGCGTGTGTAAGTTGCCAGCTGTGGCTTCTGGTCTGTCAATGCTAGAAGGTAGGATTTCCACTAGTGACAGAAACAGTAACAGTATTGGTGCCATCAGACTTAACAGGACTATGACACGATGCACAAGGCTGGGCAAGAGAGTGCATCTTGGCACACGTAAGAGATCCTGGAGAGGGAAGGGCAAGAAAACCGGTGTTGTGCAAATGTGCCTTTGGGCTGCCTCAGACAGGGCAAGGCTCGGAAGCGAATGCGGAAGGTTTTCTGACTCACAGTGACTGTATGTGCAGAAGAGTTTGTACTTGGAATAGGAAGTGACAAGGTGACTGCTGACAGGGCTGTGGGGCGAGGCTCCTGCAGTCCGGGAACCTTGAGATTTAACTAGGGAGCAAACCCCAGGGTGTCGAAAGAGGGAAAACAAATCTTTTAATTGTGGTGCCTAAGAGTAGCACATTTTTCAAAGTTGCAATTACTTTTGATAATACTGTACATTTAAAACTTCAATTCTAACTTATAATTAAAAACATTTTTGAGGTAAAATGATGAGAACTTGATACATCTGATGTCTTTTTTTTTTTTTTCTAGCTACCTCTGAATAGTGCCGATGAGATGTATGAGCTCCATGTCACTGGACGTGCCCAGGATGAGATTTTATTCTCGAATAGTACGCGCTTATCATTTGAGACCAAGAGAATGACTGTCTTCATTCAAACGGACAAGCCCCTGTATAAACCAAAGCAGGAAGTGAAGTTTCGTGTTGTTACACTCTTCTCTGATTTCAAGCCTTATAAAACCTTTTTAAACATTCTAATTAAGGTGAGTGCCAGGTGGAAATGAAACTGGGGCTTCAAGCCAGCTCATGGAGCTCTCTTGGAAGTTCTGCTGACATTGTAGGTCCTGGGATGTCTTAGGATTTTCATGGCTAAGCTCCCCTCCTGACATGGGATGGTTTCCCTAGGAAGTGGATGGTAGAGCATAGGTTAAGAGCTCAGGCTCCAGAGTCAGCCTGCTTGGGTTTTGGTGCCGGCTTCGTTACTGATTAATTCATTTGTCAAATATGTTAAACCTCTGTGTCCGCGATACAGAGGGTGAGTCCTTGCTCACATTGATGTTGTATCCTGGTGGGTAGTGGACAAATAATAAATTAACATACAAATATATATATATGAAAGAATAAGTGTGTGTATGTGTGAAAGAGAGGGAAAGAGCTTGTGTTTGCTGTTTTCAATAGGGTTGACTCTGCAAACAGAGGGAATGGCATAGGAACTTGTTAGGGCCATTGGGGGGGTAAGCTAGCAGAGCACTGTTGCCCAGAAAGTGAGTAGACGATATTAGGAGATAAGTCAGGTACAAGTAGGTTGACTGGAGGAGGGGCTGTTCAGGATTTTCTTGGCTATGATATGGACCTTGGATTTTACTGTGAGGGAAATGAAAATTCACTGGAGAATTCTAAGGAGAGGCATGACATGATCTGACTTAAGATTTTAGAAGGCTCACTGTATGCTCTAAGAAGTGCTTAGAGGTGCTAGCTCTGTGACCTTGAGGAAATGTATCAACATCTCTGAGCCTTGGTTTCCTTATTTGTAAAATGCGTAAAAGTAATAAGACCTGTGTGAGGATTATGTGAGGGCGTTCAAGTAGAGCATTTAGAACTGTGTCCAGCACATAGAACATGCTCACTAAACACCGGCTGCAGGAACCCCTCCTGGCAGGCAGTCTCTGGCCTCCGCTGCTGGAACACGCCAAGCTCTGAAAGCAGCGGGGTTAGCAGGTGGGAACCAAGCTGAAGATGGCCGAGATCCAGGTGGACCTGGTTTTCTACACGTAAGCCGAGGAGAATATTAGACATTTGATCAATGGCATAGAAACAGGGTGAGCAACTCATCCCAGTTCGGTGAGACTCTTGAAAAATCCCTTCAGTCCCAGGACATCGGTTACCCTAAATGTTCTGACGAACAGCAGACTGGAAGGTAAATTTAGGCTTTTTATTTCCGTATCTTCCTATTCTTCTTAGTAGTTGTTGTTGCTATAAGTTAAACAAACACAGAAATCTAGCAAACAAACATGTATAAATATAACTTCAAGCCAAGATATGTTTGTAGCAAATACCACATGGGTTGGATGTTCAATGCATATTTCTTGAATGGCACTGGTATTATTTCAGAATTTGCAGCTCTGTGAATTTCTGCCTTTGCTGTGTTGGAATAAAGCAGGTCACCATAGAGAACAGCATTTCTAAATTCATGTAACTCTCTGAGTGGTGTTTGTGGACGCCATTTATGTCCGTCATCCTTTGTCCACAAATACCGGATGCTCTGTGTAAAAGGAGGAGTCAAAAGTGAGTGTCTGTCTGTGTCTGGCTGTCTGCATTAGATCTGCCTGTTTTCTGTCTCAGTTGAGTAAAAGTCAGCCCTGGATAAATGGTCTGTTCTAGGCGTTAACCCAGAAGGAACCCTGCTGATTCTGTTTTGTGGATTCGTTGGGCTCCTCTCTCAGAGTTTGGACTTGACCTGACACATTAGTCTTTCCCAGAAATACATAGAGAGACCTTCTTCTTGCTGCTTCTGGTTCCGAGGGATCCTGCTGGCCTGGCTGATGGGTGGCTCCCTCGATCAAGTGAAGTGAAAGTCGCTCAGTCATGTCCATCTCTTTGCGATCCCATGGACTGTACAGTCCATGGAATTCTCCAGGCCAGAGTACTGGAGTGGGTAGACTTTCCCTCCTCCAGGGGGTCTTCCCAACCCAGGGATCGAACCCAGGTCTCCCGTATTGCAGGAAGATTCTTAACCGGCTGGGCCACAAGGGAAGCTTTGCGGAGGAAAATTTAGACTGAAATTCTACCAGGAACCCACGGTGTTTGGGACTCTGCCCTCCTCCTTCTGAAAGCCGTCCTCTGGGCCCAGTTCATCAGACTGTGACATTTCCTACATCTTTCTTGGAAAAATTTCCCAGAAAAAAGTAGGTCGTTAGTGTAGTGAGAGCCCCTGATGTGAACGAAGTTGTACTTGCTAGCACAGCACACTCTGCAGGTGAGTGTGGAGAATGCATCCTGGGCCTACATGAGGCCAACTGTTCGGGGTCCATGTTGCCCAGCCAGGAATGACTCACTGTAGGATGTACCTAAAATATTGACCATCATAGCAATTCAGGCACTTCGGTGTTTTTCTGGGATCATTGGTTATTTCCCCTGATCTAATGACTGGCTTTCTCAGGAAGCAAAGGGGCTTCAGGGGCCTGTTTATGGTAATATAAGCTTCTTTCTCCTAATTCTGGCCGCCTGCAGCCAGTTTGTCCTTACGCAATGGAAATATAAGTGTTTCAACAGTGACTGGGGGCTTCCCAGTTGGCTCGATGGGTAAAGAATCCACCTGCAAAACAGAAGACACAGGAGACATGGGTTCGATCCCTGGGTCGGTAAAATCCACCAAGGAGGGGAATGGCTACCCACTCCAGTATTCTTGCCTGGAGAACTCCGTGGACAGAGCTCTGAGCCTGGAGGGCTGCAGTCCATGGGATCACAAAGAGTCGGACACGACTGAGGTGACTGAGCACCACAGTGTGGTGGTCACTGGCTCGGTGTTTCCTACCCTGCTGCCCTTCCTTGTGAGCTTGTTGCTTCTGGTACAGGTGGATGGTCTTGTGGGCACGGCGGCTGGCTGGGGTCCATCCCATCTGTGGCTGTGCTCTGATGCTCTGGCCTGGAGCAGTGGTGGCAAACCCAGAACGTCATCCTTGGCCAGAGGAGGGGCCGCCGCATTTCAGTGACTTCCCGTCCTTAATTCTGCATGCTAGATGCTGAACGTGTGTGTGCTGTGCTCAGTCACGTCCAACTCTTTGTGACCCCATGCACTGTAGTCTGCCAGGCTCCTCTGTCCATGGAGTTTTCCAGGCAAGAATTCTGTAGTGGGTTGGGTTGCCATTTCCTTCTCCAGGGGATCTTCCCGGCCCAGGAATCAAACCTTTGTCTTCTTCACTGGTAGGCGGATCCTTGGCCACTGAGCCACCTTGTGCATAATCCAGGACTCCGGAGAGTGGCAGAGATCCTTGCCTTCTCTAGCCAGGGTTAGTTTATTGCTCGAGAGGGTGTGGCACAGGCAGCAGGCACTGTGCTGTGCAAAGGAAGCTGACGGAGAGCCCGAACCGTGCGGAGGCGACTCAGAGAGCTGGGGGACCACTTTCCCTGCGTTTCCAGCCAGAGACTGTTCCGTCTGCGGCAGGGGCACTGCTCACATCACACTTGGCTGTGCTGAGTGCGTCCCAGCAGGAGGTGACCGTGTGCAAATGCTCTGCTGTGGTGCGCCTGATCCTCAGTGCCCTGGAAGGACCTCTGGCCTTTCTCTGTTCTCCGTGTCTTCCTGGTTGGTGACATGCCCAGGTCCTAGACCAGCCTGGGAAATGAGAGGGATTTGTCTCCTTCACACCCAACCCCCTAGGTCCTCTAGGTCATCAAAGCCCTCAGTATGGGTTTCCTTTGTTTGTAGGGCTGTGGGAAAAATGGGTACCTTCACCAAAGTAATACATCAGTGGACTGTACGCGTTTCTTTGCCTACATTTTAAGCAACCCTGGGAATTATTTTTTCTTTTTTTCAGTGTGACAGAAGAAAAAGGGCCTTTCATTGTTTTCACTTGCATTTCTTTGATTATTTGATAGCATGTCTTTATTAGCTTTTTGTATTAGCTTTTCATTTTTGACCCTTGAGCTCTGGGTGTCACGCCCTGGAAGTGGGTGGGAGAGCCAGCTCTGATTGCAGTGGCTGCTCCAGGGCTTGCCAAGCATGGTGACCTTCTGATTCTTGACCTGCCTGTGGTCTTTGCTTTTAATAGTTGGTTTCTGCCTTACTAGACCACTTACTCAGTGGTCAGCATTGTTTCGCCCCGACTTTCACACTCGCTCCTGCTGGAGGAGAGAGATTTCTTCTGACCGAAACACCACCTTGAGTCAGAGGATAGAAATTAAGAATGGAGAAATATTTGATCCCTACTGCCAGGAGTTCATAGTCCAGGGAACAAAGAAATACCAAACCCAAAGTAACAATGACAAAAGCACCAAAACACCTAGATAATGAACGAGAGCTTTGAGCACTAATCACGTGTCAAGAGGGGTTTCTCCAGGAAGTGGTGGCTTCTGCCTGTTGGAGGCCTGTGGAGAAGGAAGAGTTTGGAGCTCAGCAGCTGGACAAGGAACAGGGGCGTTCCATGCAGCAGTTGTAGAGGCTTAGGTACACTGGCATTTGGAGCAAATTACAATCAAATCTGTGTGTTGGGAGGAAGATGTGCCTCGAACAGTAGATGGGGTCAGCTTACTGAGCCCTGTAAACTGTGCGAGGGCTTCCCTGGTGGATCAGCCTTCCAAGCAGGAGGTTCATATTCAGTCCCTGGGTCAGAAAGATCCCCTGGAGGAGGAATTAGCAACCTGCTCCAGTATTCTTGGCTGGGAAATCCCATGGACAGAGGAGCCTGGTGGACTACGGTCCATGAGGTTATAGAACAGCTGGACGTGAGTTAGCGACTACACAACAACAAACTATGCAAAGCGTAGCTCTCATTCTGTAGGCAAATAGAAGTCGCCGTTCCTTGGTGGTCTAATATCATGGTCATAGCCGATGTTTATTCATTGTTGCATGCCAGGAACTGTGCCAGGTGTTTCAGCCACTGTGCCTCAGCCTCAGGTTTGTGTTTGGCAGTGGGGAAGATGCATTGGAGGGGCAAGACGGGGAGAGAGATGAGCTGCAACAGGTAGAAAATGGTGGCTGAACGTGAGGATGGAAAGGAGACAAATTGCAGAGATGTTAAAGGGACAAGGCTGGGATTGGATTGGATGGATGTTGTGCACGGGGGCATGGTCTGGGAGAGCCTGGGAAGACTCAGGTGCTTTTCATGCATCCTCCTGGTTAAGCACCTTCGTGACATACTTTTGTTGAATCAAAAGACACGTAGGTTCAAAGCCTCAATTTCATCGTGTGTTGGTGCCTTGATATTAGACCAGCTGTTTGCGGTTGAGGGCTTATCTAACCTCTCTGGGGGCTACTTTTCTCAGCTATCACATGAGGGTAATCCGACTCTGGAGGAGAATCATAGTGACTGAATGATGTGTGAGTAGTTGTGAGAAGGCTGAGTGCCAGACACATGGGGCCTCTTATCCCCACAGTGGGAGTTCCTTCTGCAGCAGGAGCAGCGTGCGTTTGGAGATGGATGTGTTGTAGTGTTTCTGTGGAAGGAAATACGGTGCCAAGAATTAAAAGGTAGAGGAGAATAAAGATATTCTCAGGAGACTATGATGAAAGAATTAACTTTTATTTGCCTTTTTGGGTAGTAGTTTTGTTGTTCAGTTGCCAAGTTGTGGCCGAGTCTTTGCAACCCCACGGGCTGTAGCACGCCAGACTTCCCTGTCCCTCACCATCTCCTGGAGTTTGCCCAGTATAGAGCTGGCATTTCCAAGAGCTCCCCTATTCTGCATGTGCCTGGGGGTACTGGGGGACCTTATTCATAACCAGGTAGGATCCACATGTCCATGGCAGGTTTTATAAAGTTAACATGCATGGTTTTCATTGTAGGACCCCAAGTCAAATTTGATCCAACAGTGGTTGTCAGAAAAAAGTGATCTTGGAGTCGTTTCCAAAACTTTCCAGCTATCTTCCCATCCAATACTTGGTGACTGGTCCATCCAAGTTCAAGTGAATGTGAGTACACATACATTTTGTAGGTGGGGGAAGGGAAAGCTAAAATGTTTTAAATAAATCTGGTGTGGAAAAGATCTCTAAAGTCATTTATTTTAGTGAACAGAAAAAATATTAATGAGTTCTATATTATTTAAGTGATTTATTTTTAATTTGCTGTTGTTATCCTGTCTTGTAACATACTGGAGTTTTAATCATGTTGTTTTTATATAATATTTGAAGGTCAAAACATTTCACATTTTAGTATAAAGCTGATTAAATGTTGTTTATTGTACTTAGTTATTGCACGCATTGAGTATTTTAAAACTAAGTAATGAATACATAGCTATGATTTGGCAAATCTTATGTCAGAATGATGACTCCTGATGAGAGATTTGTCTAATCTACTTTATCTTTGTTTTAAAAACGCCATTGACCTGAGACTTAGAGAATGAACTAATGGTTGCTGGAGTGGGGAAGAAAGGGGGGAAGGGATAGTTAGGGAGTTTGGGATGGATATGTACACTGCTGTATTTAAAATGGATAACCAATAAGGACCTACTGTATAGCACAGGAAACTCTGCTCAGTGTCATGTGGCAGCCTGGATGGGAGGGGAATTTGAGGGAGACTGGATACATATGCATGTATGGCTGAGTCCCTTCACTATTCACTTGAAGCTATTGCAACATTTTTAATCAGCTAGTATTGTTGTTCAGTTGCTGCTGCTGCTGCTAAGTCACTTCAGTCGTGTCCAACTCTGTGCAACCCCATAGACGGCAGCCTACCAGGCTCTGCCGTCCCTGGGATTCTCCAGGCAAGAACACTGGAGTGGGTTGCCATTTCCTTCTCCAGTGCATGAAAGTGAAAAGTTGCTAAGTCGTGTCTAACTCTGCAATCCCATGGACTGCAGCACGCCAGGCTTTCTTGTTCTTCACTATCTCCCAGGGTTTTCCCAAATTCATGTCCATTGAGTCGTTGATGCCATCCAACCATCTCATCCTCTGTTGTCCCCTTCTCCTCCTGCCTTCAGTCTTTCCCAGTATCAGGGTCTTTTCCAGTGAGTTGACTCTTCACATCAGGTGGCAAAGTATTGGAGCTTCAGCTTCAGCATCAGTCCTTCCAATGAATATTTAGGATTGATTTCCTTTAGGATGGACTGGTTGGATCTCCTTGCTGCCCAAGGGACTCTCAAGAGTCTTCTCCAGCACCACAGTTTGAAAGCATCAGTTCTTTAGTGCTCAGACTTTTTTATGGTCCAACTCTCACATCTGTATGTGACTACTGGAAAGAACATAGGTTTGACTATATGGACCTTTGTTGCCAAAGTGATGTCTCTGCTTTTTAATACGTTGTTTAGGTTTGTCATAGCTATACCCCAATGCAAAAAAAAAAAAAATTCTCCAGTGACCTTAGACAGCCACATCAGTCTTCCTTTCCCCATCCTTCTTTCTGCCCAGCTCCTCTGCCTGCTTCCTGTGTTTTCTGCCAGCTCCCCTGCTCTGAGATCTGCAGCACAGCGGCACTAGAACACTGTCCGTGTCTCTGCCTCAGGTTTTCTCTGGAGCATCACTCTGTGGTGTTTGAAAATCATTGAATATTTTCTGAATTTTTTTGGAGTTTATTAAAATATATATAAATTCACAAATAGGAGCTTTAAGAAATAATCCTATTAGAACAGAGTTTTTCACTTTTGATGTTACACTAAAAAATTCCTTGTTGCAGAGCTGGCTTGTGTACTGCTGGACATTTAGCAGCATCTCTGATCTCTACCTGCTAACTGCCAGTAGCTTCTCCCCATTCCAGGTCTTAACAAACAGAGATGTCTACAGACATACCCTCTCCCTTCTCCTTTGGAGAGGGCTTCCCTTGTGACTCAGATGGTAAAAAATCTGCTCGCAGTGCAGGAGACCTGTGTTCAATCCCTGGATTGGAAAGATTCCCTGGAGAAGGGAAAGGCTGCCCACTCCAGTATTCTTGCCTAGAGAATTCCATGGACAGAGGAGCCTGGCAGGCTAAAGTCCATGGGGTCACAAAAGAGTCAAACATGACTGAGTTACTAACACACACACACACACATTCTCCATCCGAGAACCACCTTATTAGAAGGAATAGTCATTCATTAGCATGTGAGCTGAGGGAAAAATACCAATACTTAATAAATAAAAAGTGAAAACATATTTCCTTTAATTAGAATTTTTTTTAGGGGCCACATCTGAAGAGCAGAACTCAGTCGCCTTAGTCAGCACATGGTTTTGAGCGTCTGTGTGGGGATGACGTGCACACTGGGCTGGTGGCGAGGCTGTGCTGCAGAGGAAATGAGAAAGCACGCAGGGAGTTAGGGGCAGAAAGTGGGGCGGTGAGCGGGCAGGAGGGTGGAGGAGAGCGCCGGGGCCTGGGGGCTGGGGAGAGCACAGGGGCTCGAGCAGGTGCAGGAGGACGGGAGCTGAGGGTTAGGATGCACAGTGTGAGTTTCAGAGCATTAGGACTTTATTCTCTTTCCCCCCAGTTGGGTTTCTCATGCAGCAGTTTGTGTGTGTGTGTGTGTGTGTGTGTGGACTTGACCTGTGTTATTGATTTACTAGCAAAAAAAAAAAAAGATAAATGTTCTTAAGGAAATTTCAGTGCTTGAAAAATTATAAAAATTTCACAAAATCTTGTCCTTGCCTACCTCTTTGGCCTTCTTAAGGGCTGCTCTCACTCTTGAACATCTTGCTTTAGATGTATTACCCCCTAAGTTTCCTAAACTGGCCAGTCTGTTCTGTCCCAGAGCCTTCCTGCTCCCTCTGGCTGGAAAGCCACTTTCCTGCTGTTTCTCTGGCTCCTGGCGTTGATTCTCAGGCGTCGCCTATGGTGGCCTGGCCCCTGGGGACGTTTGCATAGCATGCTGTGCGTCCCCTGGTCCATTCCTGTCACTCGGGTGGCAGGACCTGACAGGCAGAGGCTTGTTTCCCTGTATCTTTGAGACCCAGCACAGTGCTTTGCACAAGGTGGAAGTCAGTGTGTACTTGTTATGTGGATGCATGAAAACTATGACAGTCATTGGTCTTGAACTAATAATGTTCAAGACATTACTAAATGTAAGTCTCCTTTCCACATTCTATAAACATTTTTATCCTTCTGAAGACAGGCATACTCATTAGGAACTTGTTATTGGTGTTAAGATGTGTTTTCCTTCTAGCTTTATTGAGATATAATTGGCAAAGAAAATTGTAGAATATTTAGTGTACAGTGTGATGATTTAATATGCATAGACATTGTGAAAGGATTCCCCTAGGTGATAACAATGTTAAGACACACTAAGTGTTTAGTCACTAAGTTATGACCCACTCTTTTGCAACCCCATCGAGTGTAGCCTGCCAAGCTCACCAAATCCTCTGTGGGATTTCCCAGACAGGAATACTAGAGTAGGTTGCGATTTGCTTCTCCAGGGGATCTTTCCGACCCAGGAATCCAACCTGTGTCTCCTGCATAGGCAGGCAAATTCTTTACCACTGAACTACCAGGGAAACCCAAGGGAAAATAGACTCCATTATTAAAAAAAGTCGCTCAGTCCAGTCCAAAAAAAAAAAAAAAAAGCCCTCCCATGGCCACCAGAGGTCAGTATAGTCAAATAAATGTTAGGGGAAGCAACCCAGCCCAAGCTTCGGTCTCTGGTTTATCTTTCCTTGACTCCTGCACAGCATTCAAAGACTCTGTTGCTTATTATTAAATTCTTTTCCTTTTAGCTGTGAATAACGATTACAGAGTAAATATATTTATTATTTAAACAAAATCTTTTCAAGGCAGTGACCATTCTTGGTATAAATCTTTGGGAGGAGAAAATACCTATTTTCGGGAAAGTGTTTTGAAACTCCATTTTTGTCTCTAGAAAGAATATGGCATGATCTTAGTATTACTACTGAAGGACAATATATTAAAAATACAGGACTTCCCAGAGCTTTGATTTGTAGTGATGTGCAGATAATCAGAGTGGCAGTATTGTAAAGCAAGTCTTGACGATTATTATTTTTAAACCCTCTTAAAATTAGTAAGATTTAGTTAGAAAGCTGACTTTGTTGCCTGATATTTATGCGTATACTTAATTTGCATAGTTGCATTGGATGAGAGTGGTTCTTGGCTGCACTGCTCCTGAGAACAATCCCCGTCCCGCCCAGTTGTCCCACACTTTGCTCCCTTCCCCTCTCCCAGCCTTCTCCGTCAGGGTTTCCTTAATTTCCTGGAGCACCAGGCTCTCCCCTCAGAGGTGCTCCTTCCAGGTGTAATACCCCTCCCAGGTGACATAAACAGGTATCCATTCTCCCCCAAATTCCCCTCCCATCCGGGCTGCCATGTAACACTGACCAGAATTCGCTGTCCTATACAGTAGGACCTTGTGGGTCCTACTTTTTAAATATAGTGGCATGTATATGTCTATCCCAAACTCCCTAACTATCCTGGGAAGATAATTTGTTCTAAAAGTTAGGTATTGCTTGTACTTGAATTTTTTGTAGTATTTCTCCAACTGCTTTATCTTTTGACTGGTATCCCTAGTTCTCCCAAGTAGTTGCAAAATTTTTTATTTGCTCCCTATTTGTGTGTGTTGCATATGTGTGTGTGTAGTAAAATATATATAACAGGAGATTTACTGTCTTAAGTGTTTTTAAGTATACAGTTCAGTGGTATTAAATACATTCACAGTGTTGTGTAACTGTCACCATCATCCGTCTCCAGAAGTTTATTCATCTTGCAAAACTGAAAGTCAGTATGTATTAACCAGTAACTGCCCATTTTGCCTCTCTCAGCCCTAGTTACCTACCCACCATTCCTCTTCCTGTCTCTAATTTTGACTCCTCTATGTACCTCTTATAAGTGGACTCATGCAGTATTTGTCTTTTTGTGACTTTAACCCACTTAATTTAAGTGTTACAGTGTGTGTCAGAATTTCCTTTTTAATGATGAATAACCTTCTGTTGTATGTATATTCCAGATTTAGATGACAGTTTTCTGACATCTCTGATTGTAAATTGTTATTCCAGGTTACTAGAAGGCAGTTTTAGAGCTTTCTCTTCTTTTTTAATACATTTGAGAGAACAGGAGATGCCTCCTCTGCTTTAAAAAGAAAAATTTATTGATTTGGCTATGCCAGGTCTTTGTTGTGGCATGTGGGGTCTAGCTCCCTGACCTGGGGTTGAACCCGGCCCCCTGCATTGGGCGCATGGAGTCTCAGCCACTGGACCATCAGGGAAGGCCCGCATAAGGCAGTATTAGAGGTACTTGAGGCTGGTGTTGGTGTCTGAACACCAGGCTTTTAGGAGGTAGGAGGGATCTTGCCAAACAGCCTTCTCCCTGTACTCAGTTCCTGTACTGGCCCGGAGTTCCAGGTATCGGTGATAGTCCTCTGAGGACCTGGAGGAAGGGCAGAGTCTTGGAGAGAGCCCCACTACTGGATGTCATAGCTTTGTCCCCTCTTTCCTCAGGGGAAGGGGAGACAACCTGTCTTTCCTCCCAGAGAGGTTGGTGTGGTTCCCGCTGCTGAAACTTAGCGGTGGTTCCCAAGTGTTTGCGTGCCTAAGCATCTGCTGACGGCAGCTCTTGTTCAGGTTATACAACCCAGGCCCCACCTTAGATCGCTAGTCAGTACTGCTGGCAGGGATCTAGGGATCTGCATTTTAGACAAGGGTTCAATCCCTGAGTCGGGAAGATCCCCCTGAGGACAGCACGGTAGTCCACTCCAGTATTCTTGCCTGGGAAATCCCATAGACAGAGGAGCCTGGCTGGCTACAGTCCATGGGGTTGCAAAGAGTCAGACACGGCTGAGTGACTAAGCAGCAGCAGCATTAGCACTCTAGGAAATCCTGTCTGTTTTCAGGGCTGCGGTTTGAGAAGTGCTGCTCCCTGCCTGCAGCTCAGCCTCTTCAGTTTCTGTCTTTGAACAGAGGCAGTGTCAGATCGTGGGGAAGGCCAGCCCCTGACTTGTTCTTTGAGGGCCCAGGTGGTGAGACTGGGCTGCTCACCCCCACCTGCAGGCGAGTAGCTCTGCACAGCCCTCTGGCAGCCTAGACTTCCTAACGCAGGTCTGAGGGGCACACTCGGTTTCTTCAACAGCCTCCCCGGAGATTTGGAGGCACAGCTGCACTGGAACCCCTGAGCCAGATGATCTCGTAATCTCTTCGGTCTATAGCCGGCTGCAGTTTCTCAGCCCTTGTTTTGATCTTCGGCTGGCGCTGGGCTAGCGGATAAGAAGCAGAAGGCAGAAAGCACGGTAGCCCCGAGGCCTGGGATCACTGTTTTTTGAGCCCTGTGTGCTAGTCTGTGGGTGTAAGTTGTTGTGTAATTCAGAAGCAGCCTGCACGGGATCGTTCCTTTGTTGGTAACATTGATGTCTCCTTTCTCCTGAGCTGGTTGCTCTGGAAGGTCAGGTAACGGGGCACCGCCTGGCTTCTTACAGCCTTTCAGGTTCTCCTTCTCTTTCCACCTCTGCTTATCTTTCTGCTCAGCTGTTCTCTGGTAAGTTTGCTTTTGCTCTCAAGATGTTTTTGGAGCCATTGTCGTTTGCGAGAAAGCACATCTTTCTTTGACAGTTGTTGAACTACAAGTAGCATCTGGTGATCGCCTCTGGCTGGTGATGACAAATGAACAAGGCGTGGACCCCCTGTGACAGGTCACCTAATAATATTTTCTCTCTGCATTGCGGGGGTAACTTCCAAAATCCTTTTGCCAGCTCTGCTTGAAAGAAGGCTGCTTTTGGTGGGGAGAAGATCTTAAGTTCTTGCTTGCATGTGCAGTGAAAAAAGGAAGGGGGAGTCAGTTTTAGAATTTTGATATTTCAGAGTATCAACTGGCGAAGGCAGGCACTTCATTCTGCAGTCTTCCCTGGGTGCTTTTACACAACGTTTATACTGCAGCACTTACTCATAGTATTTTTCCATTCTTTTTCTTTCTTGTTTTAAGGTGTTGATAACATTAAATCTGCTGTTTTAGCCATTTTAAGTGTATAGTTCAGTAGCATCAAGCCTCAAGTACATTCACATTGTTGTAAAAATATCACCATCAATTTCCAGAATTTGTTTCATCTTTCCAAACTTTAATCTGTGTAAGTGAAGTGAAGTCGCTCAGTCGTGTCCGACCCTCAGCAACCCCATGGATTGCAGCCTTCCAGGCTCCTCCATCCATGGGATTTTCCAGGCAAGAGTGTTGGAGTGGATTGCCATTTCCTTCTCCAGGGGACCTTCCTGACCCAGGAATCGAACCCAGGTCTCCCGCACTGCAGGCAGATGCTTTACCGTCAGAGCCACCAGGGAAACGTAGCTTTACAAAATATGACTGCTTTATTTAATAGATTGTGAGTCACAGTTTAGTAACTGTGAGCTCCTTGAAGACTCAAGTTCTTTTCTTTAATTGAAGTATAGTTGATTTACAATATTATCTTAATTTCATATGTATGTAACAGTGATTTGTCTTTTTTCAGGTTATATTCCATTACAGGTTATTATAAGATATTGGGTAAAATTTCCTGTGTTAAAAATCCTTGCAGCTTTTCTGTTTTGTGTATAGTATTGATAGTTTGTATCTCTTAATTCCATATTCCTAATTTGTCTCTTACCCTATTCCTCTCTCCTTTGGTAATAATATGTTTGTTTTCTGTTTGTGAATGTGTTTCTGTTTTGTAATAATTGAAGTATAGTTGATTTACAATATTATCTTAATTTCATATGTATGTAACAGTGATTTGTCTTTTTTCAGGTTATATTCCATTACAGGTTATTATAAGATATTGGGTAAAATTTCCTGTGTTAAAAATCCTTGCAGCTTTTCTGTTTTGTGTATAGTATTGATAGTTTGTATCTCTTAATTCCATATTCCTAATTTGTCTCTTACCCTATTCCTCTCTCCTTTGGTAATAATATGTTTGTTTTCTGTTTGTGAATGTGTTTCTGTTTTGTATATAGATTAATTTGTATTATTATTGATTCCACATACAGTATATCATAGTATTTATCTTTCTCTGACCTACTTAACTAATTGTAAAATTCCCTACATTTGTTCATGTTATTGGAAATGGTAGTAATTCATTCTTTTTTCATGGCCGAGTAATATTCCATTATATATATGTGTGTGTGTGTGTGTGAGTGTATATATATGTATCCATCTATATGTATATCTATCTATCTATCTCTTATCTTCCTAAGCAAATCATCTGTTAAAGGACACTTGAGTTGCTTCCATTAGACAGGATTTCCATATGATTAATTTTCACTTGTATTCTGTCCTGTTGTAGTAGTTCAGTTATGCTTGTAGGATGACAGAATGAATGAATGAATGAAGTGATTGAATAGTTTCTCCTAGACT
Organism: Madoqua kirkii; assembly: GCA_006408675.1. Lineage (NCBI taxonomy): Eukaryota > Metazoa > Chordata > Mammalia > Artiodactyla > Bovidae > Madoqua > Madoqua kirkii. The sequence goes on from SJYC01067749.1 coordinate 49,493, forward strand.
GTTGATACTGGTCATTATCCTTTGTGAAGTTCTTTGACTTATAGTCCCACTCTTCTACATGAGACTACAACTTAGTAGAGATATGTTCATGTATGTTCATTTTGAGGGTATGTACATAGTTGCTGTATTTGATGCACCAAAGATGCTTACTCCTTGGAAGGAAAGTTATGACCAACCTAGACAGCACATTAAAAAGCAGAGACATTACTTTGCCAACAAAGGTCCATCTAGTCAAGGCTATGGTTTTTCCAGTGGTCATGTATGCATGTGAGAGTTGGACTGTGAAGAAAGCTGAACGCCAAGGAATTGATGCTTTTGAACTGTGGTGTTGGAGAAGACTCTGAGAGTCCCTTCGACTGCAAGGAGATCCAACCAGTCCATCCTAAAGGAGATTAGCCCTGGGATTTCTTTGGAGGGAATGATGCTGAAGCTGAAACTCCAGTACTTTGGCCACCTCATGCGAAGAGTTGACTCATTGGAAAAGACTCTGATGCTGGGAGGGATTGGGGGCGAGAGGAGAAGGGGATGGCAGAAGATGAGATGGCTGGATGGCATCACCAACTCGATGGACATGAGTCTGAGTGAACTCCAGGAGTTGGTGATGGACAGGGAGGCCTGGCGTGCTGCAATTCATGGGGTTGCAAAGAGCTGGACACCACTGAGTGACTGAACTGAACTGAACTGAACTGAACTGAACAAACCAGTAGGAAATAGGCCTTTTAGCTTAATATTCTGCACTTTCTGATTTGAAGATTAAAAAAGATTTCAGTGGAGAGCTGAATGTCCCGGTCTCTTGTGAAATTCAAGCTGCACACGCACAAATTCTGTGCCGTTTTATTCCTGTGACTTTATTGGGTCGTTTGATCTGCTATTGTCAGTCCTCCGGAGCATGCATTTTATTAAATTCTGGCTCCAGGCTATTGATGTGAGGAGTTCCTTGTTTTGTTCTTTCTTTAGAAGCTACTCCCGGGATGCCTTCCTGTCACATGGTCTCTTACCGACCACTCTCTTCAGTCAGAAAACTTCAGGGTCAGATTTTAGCATGACCTGATCCTCGATGAAATGGGGTCTGAGAAGCCCATCAGCACATCTCACAGGGCTTTAGTGCTGGAGAGGTCTTAGCGAGCCTCTTACTTAGATCCATCTCCTCTTTTGATGGAAAAAGAATCTAAGTGACTTGTTTGAATTCAAGGGGTATTATGGTAGGATCAGGACTGGAAGCGAGGTTTCCTGATACTTTCAGCTCTATAACAGTGAACTGTTTAATATGTGCAGCAGTTGCTGTTTTGAGGTAGTTGCCTTTTTGTTTGAATGCAGATGCCAACGAGAATGGCTGGGACTTCCCTGGTGTTCCACTGTGGCTAAGATTCCGTGCTCCCGATGTAGGGGACCTGGGTTTGATTCCTGGTCAGGGAACTAGATCCCATGTTCTGCAGCTAAGACCTGGAGAAGCCAAATAGATCAATAAAATATAAGTATTTAAAAAACCCCAGAGCTGGCTGAATGCAGTGGTGGGGTGGATGCCCACCTGTCTCACATGATTTTCGAGTTACATGTGTCACTTCCTCAGAAATTGGGTTGTTTCCAAAAGATCTCAGATTCCGACCACTGCAGGCAGGGCTTTATGCTTTGGATTGAGGGTTTGGGTCCAAGAGACTCATGTTACAGCGTATAGGTTGCCTGGTAGGGACTATGTAATATCCATTAGTGTATTTATTGAGGATTAGCTTGCTGTCACCTAGCAGACTGTACAAACTTGGTGTTATAAGCCATAAGATTAATTTTTTTTGTTCTGTGACGTTAATTTCTTTTTTTAGAATTGCATCTCTTTTTTTAAATGGAAATAGAGCTGATTTACAATGCTGTGTTAATTTCAGGTGTTAGCACAGTGATTCAGTTATACACACCTGTATCTATTCTTTTTCAGATTCTTTTCTATTATAAGTTATTACAAAATATTGAATATAGTTCCCTGTGCTGTGCAGTAGGTCCTTGTTGCTTATCTATCATATATATAGTAGTGTATATCTGTTAATTCTGAACTCCTAATTTTTCCACCGCCTCCTTCCCCTTTGGTAGCCGTAAGTTTGCTTTCTACATCTGTGAATCTATAAGAAGATTAATTAATTAATTAATTAATCTCTTTTTTTAAATGGAAATAGAGCTGATTTACAATGCTGTGTTAATTTCAGGTGTTAGCACAGTGATTCAGTTATACACACCTGTATCTATTCTTTTTCAGATTCTTTTCTATTATAAGTTATTACAAAATATTGAATATAGTTCCCTGTGCTGTGCAGTAGGTCCTTGTTGCTTATCTATCATATATATAGTAGTGTATATCTGTTAATTCTGAACTCCTAATTTTTCCACCGCCTCCTTCCCCTTTGGTAGCCGTAAGTTTGCTTTCTACATCTGTGAATCTATAAGAAGATTAATTAATTAATTAATTAATTAGGCTGCATTGGTTCTTCGTTGTTGCTCACAAGATCTTCATTGCTTCATGTGGGATCTTTCGTTGCTGTGGATGGTATTTGCTGACAAGTTTATTACAGGGCTCTAAGCCACTCCAGCTGGGTCTGTGAATTGGGGCGTTTCTTAAGGAAAAGAACAAAGAGGCTGAGATTAATGGTCATCTGTGACGTTTCTTTAGTTGCAGTTTTGAGAGTCAAGATGTCTCTGGTTTACAGTTCTCTGGCCCCAAGATCTGTGGCTCAGGCATCTGTAAGCTCATTTTGTCCGGGAGAAATAGCCTGAGTTTGTGTGTTAATGACGATATCCGCAACATCAGTTTTAGTACAGCAGTGATGTTATCAACAACCATCGTGATTTTAGTCATCTGACTCTGGTTGATTAGCCTTCAGCGAGCACAGGCTTGAGGTCAGAGGGGACAAAAAAGGGTATAAGTTTTGGACAGAGGGATCATAAACTCAGTAAAGGAGCTCTCTTCTTGTGGGACTGGGTTTCACACCCACAAGGCTCCCGCCCCACGGGGCCTGCTGCCAGCTTTGCAGCCTGTCCCCTAGCTCTCATCCTCGGTCCACCCCCATCCACCCCACTGGCCCCCTCTCAGCCCTGCAGTCACTCCACCTCCATCCAGTTGACACGTGGAATTTTAAGATGTGAAGAGGCTTGCAAGTTGTCTGATCAAAATCCTCTACTTTATAGCTGAGGGAACTGGAATTTATAGTTAGAATGACTTGGCCACAGTCTCATGACTCCTCAGTCTAGAGTTTTTTGCATTCATCCTTTTTTAAAAAAGTTTATTTGTTTATTGACTACGCTGGGTCTTCATTGCTGCCCACGGGCTCTCTCTAATTGCAGAGGGAGGGGGCTTCTCTCTAGTTGCAGTGGGTGGGCTTCTCATTGCTTGGCTTCCCTTGTGGCAGGGCACAGGCTCTAGGGCGTGCAGGCTCAGTAGCTGTGGTGCGTGGGCTTTGTTGCTCTGTGGCATGTGAGTCTTCCAGGATCAGGGATTGAACCTGTGTTCTCTGGGTTGGCAGGCGGATTCTTAACCACTAGATCACCAGGGAAGCCTGAGCTCTTTGCAATCTTAAATGAAGCTTTCCTTGACTGTAAGCTTCCCTGACCCTATTTGAAAGTGGGAACTGTGTCTGATCATGTTTAGATGTTTACTGACTTGTGTTTTTCCCCACCTAATATATACAACAGGAAATTCTCTATTTTTAGCTTTATTCAGATCCCTGCTAATATTCCTAATGGTGATGATGTTGCTAAGTTGCTTCAGTCATGTCTGACTCTTTGCAACCCCATGGACTGTAGCCCGCCAGGCTCCTCTCTCCGTGGAATTCTCCAGGCGAGAATACTGGAGTGGGTTGCCATGCGCTTTTCCAGGGGATCATCCTGACCCAGGGATCAAACCCATGGCTCTTACGTCCCCTGCATTGGCAGGCACGTTCTTTGCCACTGGAGCCACCTGGGAAGACCTGAGCCTTAATTACCTACAGAACAGTAGTCATATAATATCTTTTCTTTCCCTCTCTTTGATTTTTACCATATAATTAGCAAAGGACTTAAAAAGCTAGTAAATCACAAAAGCATCAAGAGATGTATATTGTCTTAGAGAAATGACAGATGCGCACACTGCCTGAAATGGGGGGAAAATCCCACCACTTTTCTGGTTATTCTTTGGTGATAAAAGGTCCTGTCATTTTTGGTTACATGTATGCACACAAAATTCTGCATTCAGTAATTAATATACCCAGCCCTCTTTTCTCACTTTGGGTCTTGTCTGCTCTGGCCTCCTGTCTCTCATTCATGAGGATACATTGCACTCCTGCAGGATTAAATCAGGTGGAGGGAAGAGAGTTAGGGATAAAAAACTCATATGTGTAAGGATGAGACATACGAATTTGCTAACGTTCATTCTGTGTGTGTGCTGCTTAGTCACTTTAGTCCTGTCTGACTCTTTGTGACCCCATGGACTGTAGCCCACCAGGCTCTTCTGTCCATGGGATTCTCCAGGCAAGAATACTGGAGTGGGTTGCCATGCCCTCCTCCAGGGGATCTTCCCGACCCAAGGATCAAACCTGAGTCTTTTAGATCTCCTGCATTGGCAGGTGGGTTCTTCATCACTAGCGTCACCTGGGCAGCCCAATATTTATTCTATAAAAAGTTTAATGTGGTTTAAAGTACTAGTGTCGTCAGCTGATATCAGAGCTTTCTGGGCTTGGCAGGCATTTAAAATGAACATCTTTTCTTTCTTTTGTGGGTTCTTTGGAGCATTGTCCCCGTACCATTGCTGGGAGGTCTCTCATCCAAACTGTCTTCCTTGCTTTTGACTCTCTCCTCCAGCCGGCTCTGTCCTAACAGCTACATCTTCAGCTCCTGGCTGTCTGCGGTACATCTCTGGCTGCATCTCCTGGGGTTGCCTTTAGGCCTTTAGAGGCTGGTTTTGATCAGGATAGAAGCAGCCTCATGCTGCTCTCCTTTTTTTTTCCACATTCAGTTCAGTTCAGTTGCTCAGTTGTGTCCGACTCTTTGCGACCCCATGGACTGCCCCATGCCAGGCCTCCCTGTCTATCAACAACTCCTGGAGCTTGTTCAAACTCATGGCTATTGAGTCAGTGATGCCATCCAACCATCTCATCCTCTGTCGTCCCCTTCTCCTCCCACCTTCAATCTTTCCCAGCATCAGGGTCTTTTTAAACAAGTCAGTTCAGTTGAGGGGAAAAGCTCCTGTTTTCTTTGCTCCCTGAAACTCAGCACAGCACCCTCTTCCATCTCAGCCTTCTGTGCAGCAGGTCAGTGCAGTATTTTTCTTTCTAGGATTTTTGGCATGTCAAGTGCCTGACCGCTGCGGCTTGAGGTTGCTCCCAGGGGCAGGCATCCAGCTCTCTGGATTGTCCAACTGAAGCCCCTTTCCGTAGGCTTAAAGTGAGGGGCAAGCAATTCCCACCTGATCCCTGGGGGTAGGGTGTGTGAGACTCCTAGCACATCAGAAAATTTCTCTTAAAATTCCTTTCGAGTTGATTTTCTTTTGGTGAAGAGCTGCAAAACCAGTTTTTGGAGCCCTCCTTTGCAAGTCCTGCCTGCTAGTCTTGCACATTCCTGGGCTTGGGAATGTGGCTATATTTGGCCTCTGCCATCTTGGGGGGCAGAGCCAAAACTGAGTCTGAAATAGTTCCATTTTAGCAACCTATTATGTGTGGATGTAAAAGCTTCTAGTGCCTTTTTAATCTTTAAATAAAAATTAAATCCAGACTCTAGAGATCAATGCTAAAGCAGATTTTTGTAAAGTTAACATGTTCATAAATGAACATAAATGTGCAACAAAAGAGAGTCCATCCAATCCTTTAATTCTGTTTCTGGCATTTCTTTTTATTCCAGCAGTGAGTTGAAAGAAGCTGACCCGCAGTTTTTAAAAATATACATCTTTATGCAGTCAGGTAGTGTGCCATATTTTTTGAGGTTTGTTAAAAAATAAAAGCTCTCTTATAGCAGTTGGATAGCTTCATGGTTAGAGAAGGGAAATCAGTAACTGGAATAGCAGGTCTTAGTAGTTCATGTGTCTCCAATTTGCTCTGTAGTCATAGCAGATTTTTTAGGAAGGTAGTAAAAATAGTCTGTTTTCTGTCTTTCCCCTTTCATTTGATTGATTTCCATAATATAGACCATCACCATGAACTATTGATGTAGGGATAAAGGGATAAAGAATTCCAGAGATTACCCAAGAGTACCTCCGGGTTCTTCTTTTCCATTCTGCTTTAGAAATTGTTTAGAAATCAAACTGAGATGGGCTCACATGTAATACAGATGAACATGTGTGCTCAAGAGCAGGTTTCCTAAGGGAGTGCTTCTCTCTGGAAACAGTGACCGTATTAAGGAAAGCAGAGCTCCGAAGACCTCAATGAGTTCTATTTTTTTCTTATTTTTCCTGGAAAGGTGTCTGCTTAGAAGATATGCTGCCCAAGTATTTAAGCCTTCAGATCAGCTTCTCTCTCTGGTTGCTGGTAAAGTGAATGAGCACAAGCTGTTTCACGAGCTAGAATAAATATTAAAAACTTATTTTGAAGCAGATTGTTGCTTTGAAGGGATTCTCAGGTGGTGCTAATGGTAAGGAACCCACCTGCCAATGCTGGAGACATGAGAGATGCGAGTTCGATCCCTGGGTTGGGAACATCCCCTGGAAGAGGGCACGGCAGTCTACTCTGGTATTGTTGCCTGAAGAATCCCATGGACAGAAAAGCCTGGTGGGCTACAGTCCGTGGGGTCACAAACAGTAGGACACAACTGCTTTGAAAGTGAAGGAGAGTTAAGTAAATGGAACTTTACCTCCTACAAAAGGTCTAGGATTGTTTTTTGCTTCATGTTTTTAGTTTGATTTAGTTAAATTTAGTTGAGTTTAGCTAGAAATAGCAGAACAAAATGGAAATAAATTTTAGTTTTTAGACCAGGGGTCAGCAGCCCAACACCTGTTTCCGTAAATAAAGTTGTGTTGGCACACAGCCGGTCTTGTTTGTTTGGTTGCCTCTGGCTGTTTTGCATTGCACCAGTAGGTTGACGAGTTGTAAGAGGGACCATATGGCTTGCAATGGCTAAAATATTTACTGCTTTGCCTTTTATAGAAAAAGTTTGCAAAAACCTTTTCTGGACTAATGAAAGTGTTCCGGATGGCATTTTTGTTATCTATAGCATACATGGCTACTGCTTCTCAGAATTATTATTCATTTAAATTATTTCAGTATCTTCTATATTCTTGATTGTATATTTTATACAAAAAATACTAAACTTGTGAAAATTGATATGGCCAGATTGCTAATGACCACATGCTGAGAATACCAAAACTCATTTCTGCTTTTTAAACCCCTGGAACAGTAAATAATTTCCTTCTAGATTTGCATGTCACATCTTATAAACATCCTGGCAAAACCTCATCTGGTACAAAGCACACTATCACCACTCAGTTACTAGATGATTTATTGATTTATTGGAACAATTTAAGTGACAATGGAAAGAAGCCTTTTCTTCCACATTTTCTCCAGTTTTCTGCGATGACTGTTTTCTTCCACTCCCAGACTTTCATATTTCTTCCAAATGCAATGCAGAGAGTTAAGTTACTTCATGGGTCACTTGGCTGATGGCCGTGCCTCCTCAGTGTAGTCTGAAGGCTCTGAATTTCTTGCCGCAGATGCTGTGAGATAACTGAGTCTAATCTGATGAGCCCCTCCTAAGAACCAGCTTGGGGACAAAAATCAGTGTGTTCATTCATTAATATGTACATTCAACAGACCTTGAAAGGATGCTGAATTAAGTGCAGTACCCGCAAAGGCTTCATCGTCTGTTCCAGGTTATTAACACAAAGCAGATGGTTATAGTATATTGAGTAAAGTGACTGAGTTATACATAGGATATTTGGGAGAGAAGGGCAACTAATCCAACATGGGGAGAGGTGATCAAGCAAAGCTCCCTGGTGGAGACTAACTCCAGATAAAGGAACCACGACTTAAAAAAAAATTATTTTATTTTTGGCTACACTGAGTCATCATTGCTGAGCACAGGCTTTCTCTAGTTGTAGCCAGCAGGGGCTACTCTGTACTTGTGGTGAGTGGGCTTCTTACTACAGTGGCTTCCTTTGCTGGGAAGCATGGGCCCTAGGGCACATGGGCCTCACTTTTTGTAGCATATGGGCTTAGTTGCCCCGAGGCATATGGAATCTTCCTGGATCAGGGATTGAACCAGTGTCCCCTGCATTATCAGACCAACTTACCTGTCTCCTGAGAAATCTGTATGCAGATCAAGAAGCAGCAGTTAGAACTGGGCATGGAACAATGGACTGGTTCAAAATTGGCAAAGGAGTACATCAAGGCTGTATATTGTCACCCTGCTTATTTAACTTATATGCAGAGTACATCATGCGAAATGCCAGGTTGGATGAACCATATGCTGAATCAAGACTGCAAGAAGAAATATCAATAACCTCAGATATGCAGATGACACCACCCTTATGGCAGAAAGCGAAGAAGAACTAAAGAGCCTCTTGATGAAGGTGAAAGAGGAGAGTAAAAAACCTGGCTTAAAGCTCAACATTCAAAAAACTAAAGTCATGGTGTCCGGTCCCATCACTTCATGGCAAATAAATAGGGCAGCAATGGAAACAGTGAGAGACTTTAATTTTGGGGGCTCCAAAATCACTGCAGATGGTGACTGCAGCCTTGAAATTAAAAGACACTTGCTTCTTGGAAGAAAAGCTATGACCAACCTAGACAGCATATTAAAAAGCAGAGACATTACTTTGCTGACAAAGATCTGTCTAGTCAAAGCTGTGGTTTTTCCAGTAGTCGTGTGTAGATGTGAGATTTAGACTATAAAGAAAGCTGAGCGCCAAAGAATTGATGCTTTTGAACTGTGGTGTTGGAGAAGACTCTTGAGAGTTCCTTGGACTGCAAGATCAAACCAGTCAATGGTTAAGGAAATCAGTCCTTCATTGGAAGGACTGGTGTTGAAGCTGAAACTCCAATACTTTGGCCACCTGTTGCGAAGAACTGACTCATTGGAAAAGATTGAAGGTGGGAGGAGAAGGGGACAAGAAAGGATGAGATGGCTGGATGGCATCACCGACTTGATGGACATGAATTTGAACAAGGCTTGGGAGTTGGTGAAGGATAGGAAGCCTGGTGTGCTACAGTCTATGGGACCCCAAAGAGTAGGGCATGACTGAGTGAATTGAACTGAATCCCTGCATTGGTGGGTGGATTCTTAACCACTGAACCACCAAGGAAACCCAGAAGTCCAGAACGCTCTCTAAAACATTCAGGTGAAAGTGTCCAGAAGATGCATTTGAGTCTAAATCTCCAGCTTAAGATAAAGGTTTAGAAGTGTTTACTATAGAGATGGCAGTTAACACCATGGGAGTTGGTGAACTAACTTATGGGAAGAGCACAGGGCTCAGGATAGGAAGGACCAACGTTTCAAGATCAGAAAAGACCATTAAGGAAACAAGGAATGATTCAGAAACAGACTCAAGTGTACCAACGTCTGTAGAAGATGTAACAACGTCTGTAGACAGAATGAAGGGGAGGAGACAGTAAACAGAGAGATGGAAAATCCAGGTATTGTCAGGGATGATTGGTAATGTAGGAGGCAAGAAGGGAGACTTCATTTCAGATGTAGTCTAATGTAACCACTTGTGTTAAATAATTGTGTGTTAGTTTCAAGGCTGTTAAAAGGAACCTAAATAAATAAGTTAATTTTCTACATTTGTCAAAGCTAGTACTTTTATTCAATATAAAACATATTATTTTGAGAACTTTTTTGTATCAGACACTCTTTTAAGTTGACATGTCAAGGGATAAACTATGAAGGGTAAAACATGATCCAGCATGGAGCTGGTCATGAAGGAACTTGCAGCAAGGGAAACCATGTACCTAAATATTCAGGATACAGGGTAAAAAGTGATGAAGAAGGGCTGAAGTACAAGGAGGCGGAGAGATTACTTTTATTTAATTTTTTTGTTTTGTTTTCAAACTTTGAACTCTTTATTTATTTATTGTATTGGGGTGAAACCATTTACCTCAGGTTGGGACTTGAACCCACGTGGCTGGGACTTGAACCCAGCCAAAACCCACGGTGACTGGTTTCAGGACCTAATGAAGCTCAGGTTCTTGATGTCTCATCACAGAAAGAATTCAGTGAGAGACAAAGTGATAGGTAAGAAGTGGATTTACTTAGATTCAGAGAGAAGCGCACTCCACGGACAGAGTGTGGGCCATCACAGATGGTGAGAGTGCTGGCTGTGAAATGTGGGGTGGCTAGTTTTTATAGGATGAGTGACTTCATATGCTAATGAGTGGGAGGATTATTCCAACTAGTTTTGGGAAGGGGTGGAGATTTCCAGGGACTGGGTCACTGCCACTCCTTGGTCTTGTGACAGGGCCTTGGAACTGTCATAGTGCCTCTGGTTGTGTCATTTATCCTGCTGATTGAGGGTCAAGGTCTAATCAAAGTCGACTTGTCTACCATCTTGGACTCATTTGATTTTAATCGGTTTATGTTGTGTCCTTGGGCTGTGTCATTCTTTCAAAAGTTGTGCCTGGCCCTTTTCCTCCTGTTACAGGGGTGTAGCCAGTTAACAATGTGGTGGTGCTTTTGCGTGCACAGTGAAGGGATTCAGCCACACACATGCATGTATCTGTATGTGTGTTGAGTTGCTTCAGTCGTTTCCGACTGTGTGCTACCCCATGGACTTGCAGCTTCCCGGGCTCCTCTGTCCATGGGATTCTCCAGGCAAGAGTACCGGAGTGGGTTGCCACGTCCTTCTCCAGGGGATCTTCCCGACCCAGGGACTGAGCCCGTGTCTTTTATGTGTAACCTGCATTGGTAGGTGGGTTCTTTACCACTAGCGCCACCTGGGAAGCCCATGTGTTCATTCTTCCCTAAACCCGCTTACATCCAAGCTGGCACATAACATTGAGTAAAGTTCCATGTGCTATACAGCAGGTCTTTGCTGGTTATCCATTTTGAATATAGCAGTGTGTACATGACCTTCCCAAGCTCCTTAACTATCCTTTGCCCCAGCAACCATGAGTTTGTTTTCTGTCTGTGAGTCTCCTTCTGTTTTGGAAGAAAGTTAGTTTATATCATTTCTTTTTAGATCCCACATATAAGGAATGTCATACAATATTAAGGAATTACTTTTAGATTGGGGATCCAGGGAAGCACGTGCTATTTGGTCTAGGTCCTGGCAGGAGATTAGAGGTAGAAGTGTGCGTAAGTCAAGCATAGGGAGCTGAGAGCAGAACCACAGTGCATGAAAGTCGAGGGTCCTGTCCGTCTGGCAGAACTGCTCTGGACTGCGTCCGCCCCCTCCTGAGACTGACCTTCTGACGCTGAGGGCTGCAGTTTACCTCTACAGAGCTTCATGCCATGTTTTACGCGTGATACTCACTTGGCGTTTGCTGTATGAACTTAACTTGATCAGCAGACATCATCATTATTAAATTGCTTGTTCACAGCCTTACCAGTCATAAAGCAATAAGCAGTTTAAAGACTAGAATTCTCACATTATCAGTAAAACAGGTATTACAGGTAGATTACCTTCTTGATTTTATTTTTGAGGACAGCAAATCAGAACTTAAAAGTGAATCAAAAACATGTGATTTATACCATTCCTATATGTGACATGAAAACACTTTAAGATAGAAGGGACAAATGTGAGATTCTTAAAGACTGATCAACACAGTTTCTTTGTGATCTACTTTAAATGACAACACTGAAGCCAAGCTTTAGACAATTATTTTGTTGATGTATAACTAGTTACATTTGTCTTATACTTTGAAATAAACTGTACCCTTTTAGGATTAAAAATAATTGCTGGTGTGTGCTTTATTTATTTATCAAAATTTTATTTTTTATTGAGGTATAGTAGACTTATACTATCATATTAGTTTAGGAGGTGTAGAGTTACTGTAGATTAAACAAATAATGATTTTTAAAAAATGTTATTTATTTGTTTTGATAAATTTAGGGAATCAGAATTGCAATACACATTTCTTTAATGGAATTTCTTAGCTATTTTGAAGTGGTTCTGTTTAATGTGTTAACTAGGATTAGGAATGGACAGATAGAAACATGAGGAGTTGGGAAAAAAGATATTTCTAGGCCACACGTTTTCTTTTTTTGCTATATTGTTTACTTTGGGGAAAGCTCTCTTGTTTAACTTTGTGTTAGGGTAAAACTGATTAACAATGTCATGATAGTTTCAGGTGGACAGGAAAGGGTATCCATTCTCCCCCAAATTCCCCTCCCATCCAGGCTGCCGCTGTGCAGAGCTCTGAGTGCTGTGCAGTAGGTCCTTGTTACCCATTTTCAATACAGCGGTGTGTCCATGGCTGTCCTAGGCTCCCTAACCATCCCTTCTGCCCATCCCCCGAACTCTGCAACTAAAGTTCCTCCTCTAAGTCTGTGAGTCTGTTTCTGTTTTGTAAATAGGTTCTTTTGTATCATGTCTTTATAGACTCCACAAATAAGGGATGTTACATAATATTTCTCCTTCTATGACAGGTCACACGTTTTCTTGTTGATCCTGGGAAAAGAAATGATGATATCTGTTAAAATAGGGTAGAGTATACTGACTTAAGGATTATAGTAGACAATACTTCAAGCAATTAGGAAGATAAAGCGTGTTGGTCCATGATGATTTTGTATCCTTGAGTATTTTATATATTTGAATAGTGTATAATTTTATTTTCTTCATTGGTTAGCTTAGATAGGGATATACAAACCAAATGTGAAATAGTTCTTGTTAGTTTGCCATGCTTCATAAATTATCTGATTTAATTTTGTTCTAATTTCACAAATGAGGAAAGTCAGGTTAAGCAGTTTGTTTCTATGACCTGCAGTGAGTTAAAGAGACAGGTCACCTTTTCATATTAGTCAGTTGTTAAGAAAAACTCATGAAATTCACAGACTTCATGTTGCAGGTGATTAAAAATAAAATTTTGTAAAGTTGAAATAAATTGTTTTGTTCATCAAATAATTATAAATGTTATTTAAAATTTTTTCTAAATATTTTTGTGAGGTGAGTAAACAGATAAAGTAATTAAATAGAAACTCATTTATTTTCTTGTCTTTTTTTTCTTTCTCCCAATAGGACCAGACATATTATCAATCATTTCAGGTTTCAGAATATGGTAAGAATTCTTCAACTTATTTTGAAGGAATACACATTTGTTCCTTTCCACAGGGAAAAGAGAAATTTCTAAGAGGTGTATTATTTAAAGTAAAAACCCCAATGGAGGTAAAATCCTGATATTTCTATAGGTCTGAACATTTTTTCTCTGTAGAAGATCATTATAAAGAGTGAAGTGGGAATGATTTTGCCTGTAGTCCCATGAATTTACTCTTTTTCTTATGCAGTTATTCTGTTTTTATATTTTGCTGTGATCATAACATATTTAAATTTTTTTTAAAGCATAACCTCAGTAATTTCCTGATTTTCCTGTCTTTATATTTTGCTGTGATCATAACATATTTAACTTTTTTTTAAAGCATAACCTCAGTAATTTCCTGATTTTCCCGTTTTTCACTTGGTCAACACTAGTAAAGACTGGGTGTAACTTGGGTAAATCCTCTTCCAGGTGCCGCTTTTGTAATATCGTAGTTGGAAGTCAGTGTAAACCATGTGGGACCCACTGGTTTTCCGTTGGTGCTTGGAGAGGAAGGAAGGCTGAGAGTGAATGTGTAGGATCCCAGTATTAGTTATACTTTGAACAGCTATTCTGAGGTTGTGCACAAGCTCTTCCGTGTGGTTTGTGTTAGTTTTTGAGAGTGTGTCTCATTTGGGCATTGGTAATTCTGGAAAGCCATCTACGCGCACGTTTGTGGCTCCAGTCCACGTGTCTCTCACAGCATTGCCGCAGCTCAGTTTCATGACCAGCGGGAACAGGGAGCGGCAGAGCTTTTTCCTGCAGATGGCCAGAGAGGAAAACTTGATGTTCTGTGCTCCCATGGCTCTGTCTTAACCACTCAACTTTGCCATCGTAGCACACAGCAGCTGTAGACAATATGTAAGTGAAAGTGGCTGTGATCCTGTACAATTTTATTTATGGACATGGGAATTTCGATTTCACATGATTTCACATGTTATGAAATACATGATTTGTATTTCTTATGATTTTTTTTCCCAACCAATTAGAAACTCACAAACCATTCTTAGCTCTTGCTGGTCTTTGTTTACTGACCTCTGATCTGGAACTGTTTTGTCCAGTTCAGGGTTCACTCAGCACATCGAATACTTGAAATGTGGCTGATCCATATGGAGATGTGCTCTCAGCGTGTAAAATATCCAGTTTTGAAGATGGTATAAATAAAGAAAAGTAGCTCATTAATAATTAAAGTTTTTTATATTGATTACATGTTGCAATGATATTTTGGATATATGAGGTTACATAAAATGTTGCAAAAATTAATTTTATTTGATTTTGTTTTCCTTTTTAAATGTGGCTGCTGGACATATGAAATGACACCAGGTGGCTCACATTTTGTTTTTCTTGGACAGCTCTGATCTCGAGGAATAAGTCACAGGTGGCTGTGATTCTCATAGGCTGTTTATATGTCACGTAGGAGTGGTGCTGGGTGGTTGTTATGTTGTTGAAGGAGGTATGTCATGGAGGCAGAATTGATTGCCAACCTGTGATATCTGAGGAGGGGACATTCTGATTCCCTTGTTCTGAGGAAATTCCACCCCTGAGTGGCCCTGACTTTTGTGCTGGTGTAGAGTTCTGGACTGGTCTTGGTCTTGGAGTGTTTGGGCCCTCCAGGGTCTTTCACCCGGAGCTGGAGGCTCTCCTTTTCTGCCGATTCCTTGGTCGTCTTGTTTCGTCTCTTTTACTAATTGTTATGAGATGAATCTATTTCATTGGTCAGTGAAGTTAAAGAAGAGAATTATTTCTATAAATTTGTTTAGGTTGGTAGGAAATATTTTCTTTTAACCCCAGTGAAGTGCTTTGTATTAAATAATATTCTATTTATGAAATATTTCACAGCTTAATTATATTGGTTGTTATTGTTCAGTCACTAAGTCATGTCCAACTCTCTGTGACCCCATGAACTGTGGCATACCAGGCTTCCCTGTCCTTCACAGTCTCCTGGAGTTTGCTCTAACTCATGTCCATTGAGTTGGTGATGCCATCCAACCAGATTGCATTAGTAGCTCAATTATATAAAGCCAGCCAAAAGTTTCTTATTTTAGAATTACACTCAGGAACCAGTACCTGTTGCGCAAGAAAAGCATCATTACTTGTAGTCATATTTTAGTAATTAACTAGAAATCCTGGTACACAACTTTCTCTTTATGGCATTCCATTGGGTTAGACTGTCACCAGATTTGCCTTTGATGGTCTCAAAGGGTGCAGATTCTCTGTGAACGCATGTATGTCAGCATGCAGAAGGAGAGACTTAGGGCCTCAGGATGTGCTTTTAGAAACCAAATTGGAACAAAGTCCTCAGAAGTAGCTATTTATCACATAATATGGAAATATTTTAAGAAGTAGTAAGTGCATACTAGTGGGTACAGTTGAATGAAAAAGCTGGGCCTTCTAGCACTCAGATGGCTTTGCCTCTAGGGTTCTGGATGCAATTTATTTATTTTTAGTTTAACTTTTTCTATTAAACTTTTTAGTTTGTATTCAAGTACAGTCGATGAACAATGTTGTGATAGTTTCAGGTGAACAGTGAAGGGACTCAGCCATACATGTACGTGTATCTGTTCTCCCCCAAAGTCCTTCCCATCCAGGCTTCCACATAACATCCAGAAGAGTTTGCTGAGCTGTGCAGTGTGTCCTTGTTAGTTATCTGGATACAGCTTAGCTTCTGCTGGCAGGAGGCTTCACGGACATGAGCATCCACAGCAGCCCTGCCCTTTCGGTGTCTCGTCACCAGTCTCATGGGATTTTGCATTTTGAGTGGATTGAAGTACTTTTATCTATGTGTTAACGTGTATTTGGAGGCTAACAAATTTAAGTTTAAATAATACCAACTCCTTTAGACAGTTCTATTCTCTAGTTTGTTAAATTGTAAAATGAGAGGAAAACAGACTGTTTAAAGTATTCTTGCTTTTCTTTTCCAGTATTACCAAAGTTTGAAGTTGCTTTGCAGACACCATTATATTGTTCTTTGAATTCTAAGAGTTTAAATGGTACCGTCACAGCAAAGTAAGTATCATATTGCTTTTTATGACTGTAAGCTGTTGTGAAACTGCTTGACAGAGAGCTCATTATATACCCCAGAACATGAGCGCAACATGTTGCTTGTTAAAATACCCCAATGGACAGGAAGCAAGTGTCTATAATAAATAATTAGGCATGGAACATGTCTGCACAGGTCTTTGCAGCCATTTCTCTGCTTCTAAGCTGATCCAATCATAAAATATTTCCCATAGACTAGTGTCTTTCCAAGACTAGTCAAGAGATTTATTTACCTTATAGGTTCTGCAGGATTGGAAGAAAAAAAAAAGCTTTATTTATTCCTCATTCAGCTTTCATGGGTTAAGGCAGCTTGCTGTTTTAAACGCTAATATTTTCTCTGTCCATAATGGATGTTGAGACTTTGGGGAGGGGTTTGGGTCCTTTGGGGCTTCCCTGGTAGCTCAGATGGTAAAGAATTTGCCTGCAATGTGGAAGACCTGGGTTTGATCCCTGGGTCAGGAAGATCCCTTGGAGAAGGGAATGGTTACTGACTCCAGTTTCTTGCCTAGAGAATTTCATGGACAGAGGAACCGAGCGGGCTACAGTCCATGTGGTTGCAAAGAGTCAGACGTGACTGAGTGACTAACACTTACATTGTTTTCACTTGGTTCCCTTGTTGCAATTGGCAGATGAATCGGCAGTTCACATTCATCATCCATTTCAGCATGTGTACACGGAGACTTCCAACCCCCCACTGTGTAACTTCTGTGGCTTTCATGATTTCGTAATTTTGATCCACTGGCTTGAAGAGCACAGCATTTTGTTTTGATGAGGCAAAAAGCATACTCGTATTTCCAGACCAGTGACTCTTGAAAGTATAGGTGAACTTGCCCTCAAGCAAATCCAGCACTGATTACTTGTAGCATTTAAAAATTTTAAATTTTGAAATTTTTAAAAAATTTAGTTAAAAATTTTTTTGTCCCTCCCCATTTTCCAGGGTGTGCAAGGACTTGGCTGAGCCGACACCTGTGACGTGGGTCCCTCCTTGGCTACCTGTCAGTGGGCTGGAGTGGTCCTGGGTGGTGAAGGCCTCCTCGGGAGTGCAGCCTGTGGGCTGGGGTCCCACCTGATGCTCTGAGGACCTGGGACCCGATGGGGCATTGCAGTACCCTTTCCTGTTCAGTTGTCCCTCCTTTGTATCACTTGCATCTCCTCTCCCAGACCAAAGGGCGCTCCCAGTAAACCTCAGCAGACTCCTGGTGACCTCTGCAGCTCTTTTGGAGAAGTACTTGCTTTTCCTTCCCAGGAAAGGCTGTGCCGTGCAGCGTTTATTGTGTGTGTGTGTGTGTTAGTCGCTCAGTCATGTCTGACTGTTTGTGGCCTGATGCACTGTGGCCTTCTAGGCCCCTCTGTCCGTGGAATTCTCCAGGCGATAATAGTGGACTGGGTTGCCCTTCCCTTATTCAGGGGATCTTCCTGACCCCGGGATCGAACCTGGGTCTCCTGGATTGGAGTCAGATTCTATACCCTCTGAGCCACCAGGGTTTACCTTTGTTTATTTCATTTTTGATTGTGTTGAGTCTTTGTTGCTACAAGGGGCCTTTCGCTAGTTGTGGCGAGCAGGGGCCACTCTTCATTGCGGTAGGTGAGCTTCTCATTGTGGTGGCCTTTCGATACAGAGCACAGGCTCTAGGCGCGTGGGCTTCAGTACTTGCGGCGCACGGCTCAGTAGCTGTGGTCCACTTTTGCATGTGAGATCTTCCCCGACTGGGGGTCGAACCTGTGTCCCCTGCACTGACAGGCAGATTCTTATCCACCAGACCACCAGGGAAGTCCTAGTGTATATTTTTGATGTGTCAGTGTCTGTACTCAGGTTTGTGAAATTTATTTAGTTTCAGAATTTGTTGTAATAGCTGGTAACAACTGTACCCCATGTCACCACTGTTTCCTCATAATATTCCTCTCTTGTTGGGGGTCTGTGGCAGTGGCAAGCGTGGGCAGTGAGTTCACATACGAAAACGTCTGAGGACTCCTGTTTTAGATTCTTCTTGCAAACAAATCATGTGAATCCATGTGACATAAAGGCAAAAATGCATCTACGATTTATATACCAAGCTAGTTCAACTAAGAGGTAGCTTCCAGTGTGAATGTGGGTACTGTGGCGGGATTTATGGTTTAGAAAACACATAAATGCCTGCTTTTTCATATTATTATCCTGCTCTTGATCTTAGCTGCAGGTCAAGCATTCTGTCTGGGTTTTATTTGGAATTCTTTGACTAACACATATAAAACGTAGTGACTGCAAATCCTCATAAACCATCTGTGTGCACATGGATGAAGTTGAAAGTGGATATCTTCTTTTTTTTCTGTTTTTAGTTTTCAGGCGTGTGCCAGGGATTTAAGTACAACTAGTTAAAACAGTGGTTCTTAAACTCTGGTAACTGTCTAGAAAATTTATTATATACTTTTCAGGGAGGGTGAATTCCTTGAAACCACGACCCTGAAAGCCTCTTCCTCATACCAAGCAAAGCCTTGGGGACCTCCCGATGCAGAGGCCTTTCTGTCCCCTATTTCCTGTGGACAAGATTCCAGCCTCCATGACCTTTCCTGAGTTCCAAAGGGCAGACTTTGGGGGACTTCCCTGGTGGTCCAGTGGTTAAGAAGCTGCCTACGAATATAGGGGACATGGCTTTGATTCCTGGTCTGGGAAGATCCCACATGCCACGGGCAACTAAGCTCAGTCCCCACAACCCCTGAGAGCCTGTGAGCTGCAAGTGCTGAAGCCCTTGTGCTCCAGGGCCCGTACTCAGTGACGAGAAGCGCCCCCAGCAAGAAGCCTGCACCCTGCCTCCAGAGATGCGTCCCCACACAGAGCACCTAGAGAAAGCCTGCGTGGAACTACAAAGACCCAGGGCAGCCAAAAAGAAAAAATACAAAGGGCAGATGGGAACAGCTGCGGGGCGGATTCTTTACCATCTGAGCCACAGGGAAGCCTGACTGTATAGCTGCTTCCTGTTCACCAGGGAGAGGGGCGCTTTATTGAGGCGCTAGCCAACTGTGTTCCGCTTCTGTCTGGCAAAGAAGTAAAGCCACCTTTTCCTTTTCCTCTGTACTCTGTCTCCATCTTTCTGTTTGACACTGGTGCACAGAGAGCCAAGATTTTGGCAGCATGTTCCCCAGTGCAGGGATCTTCTGATGTCAGGTGATGATGGGCGGGTTGTGACCTTACCTGGAATGAAGAGTGCATCATCAAGCAGTTAACATCTTCCATTTGGTGGGGGTTTTAGTTCTGGAGAAGGAAACAGCACCCCACTCCAGTACTCTTGCCTGGAAAATCCCATGGACAGAGGAACCCGGTAGGCTCAATCCATGGGGTCGCAAAGAGTCGGACACAACTAAGTCACTTGACTTTTTGACTTTTAGTTCTGCAGAGAGCTCAAAGACACTGCTTTGTGTATCTCTTGAGGCGGAACCAGGACCCTGCCCCGAGGCTGCACTGTTGTTTCCTGACTGCTCCTCCCTTGTCTGCGTACCCTCTTCCTTCCCTGATTAACAGCTGCTTGATCCTGTCCTTTGGAAGTCAGGAAAGGGGACATAGAAAGGTTTTTCTGCCCAGGAGCCCCACAGGGTCCTGTTTGGTTTCAATTGCATTCTGTATAAAAAAACAATGTACCTACCCTGATTAAAAAGTGCTTTATTCTTAAAGAAGACTATCCATCATCCGAGCCTTCGGTGAATTGTAATGTTTGCAGTAGTGAAATTGATCTCTGATCACAGATCACCACAACAAATATAATAGTGAGGAAAAAGCTTGAAATATTATGAGAATTACCAAAATATGTCACAGAGACATGAAGTGAGCAGCTGCCTTTGGGAAAAGGGCACCAGTAGAGTTCAGTATCGAAAAGTGAGAGTGTTAGTTGCTCAGTCATATCAACTCTTTGTGACCCCATGGACCGTAGTCCGCCACGCTCCTCTGTCTATGGAATTTTTCAGGCAAAAAGAGTGGGTAGCCATTCCCTTTTCCAGGGGATCTTCCTGACCCAAGGGTTGAACTCAGGTCTCCTGCATTGCAGGCACATTCGGTACCATCTGGGCCGCCAGGGAAGCCCTTGCTTATTGCGAGATTGCCACAAAATTTCGATTGGTGAAAAACACAGTATCTGTGCACTTCACAATAAAGCAAAGCACAATAAAATGAGGTCTGCCTGTAGTCCCTTCCAAGGATTTGCTTCCTATTACCCCTCCTTCCTTCAGGCTTCAGTTGCCTAGGGGTATCCATAGTGGGGACCAAGGAAGGCGGTCTGCCCCAGGGTAGCTTAGATCTTACATGTGAATTCAAATGGGTGGCTCCTAAGATGGATGAGGAGGCCCTTTGCCCGAGGCTGTGGATAAATGGTCCTTTTCTACCCCAGTGTTCATGAGTTCTCATGCTACCAGTGTGTTTCAGGAGGGTCTGCTTTTACTCAGATTGTGTATATAATTTGCAACTTCGCAACAGATTCAGGAAATCTTTTGACTAGCAAGGTCTTTTACCAGTCTCTAAAAATTGGCATAGACCTATCTATAAATACTGTGTCCTGAAGGAGATGGAGGTGATGACGGTGAAGTAACCATCATCCTGTGTCTGTTGAGAACCCATCTCTCCTTCCTTCAGGCTCATCCTTCCAGTTTGCCTTGGATTGGGTCTCTGTTGGGAGAGCCATGGCCCACTCCCCTCTCACCTGTGTCTGAATTCTTCCATTTGGTATCTTTAACCTTCTGCTGTTGGGTGGCATCTTCACTCTTTGTTTAAACATTTGTGTCTAGAGGGAAACAAACCCTCCCTGATTATCCTGCCTTCTCCTAGCTGCTGCCCCGTCGCTCACCTCTTTGTAGAGCTCCAGCTGCCTGTTTCTGCTTCTTCACATCCTGTTTGTTCTTCAGTCCCCTGCCTTCTGCTTTTCTCTCTCCTTCACCATGGAGCAAAACCGTTTTCACTGCGGCACAAAGCCCGCCTTCTTGCCTTACCTTGTGGCTGCTTTCCAATTTTTGCCCCCCTTGCAGCACTGGGCATTGCTGTCCTCTCGTTTCCTTTCTGGCTTTTCTCCTTTTGCTTTGGTTACTCCTTTGAGACTCTTTGCAGACAATATCCACATTGTAAACATTCTTATTCCTTTTGCTCATCTTTGGCTCTCTTTTCTTTTTTGACGCATTTAATCAGTTTTCTTCTCCATGGGCAGAGCTTCTGCTACTGTTTATAATTTGATGAAACCTGAATCCATACCGGGCTTCCCTGGTAGCTCAGTGGTAAAGAATATGCCTGCTAATGCAGGAGATGCAGGTTTGATACCCAAGTCAGGAAGAACCCCTGGAGAAGGAGATGGCAACTCACTCCAGTATTCTTGCCTGGGAAATCCCATGGACAGGGGAGCCTGGCAGGCTTCAGTCCGTGGGATCCCAGAGTCCAACACGACTAAACACAGCAATGACAACAAAATCCGTCTCTCCTACGTTTCTAGCTTGACAGTCAGATCCTTATGTCTCGCTGCTCTCTGGACATTGTTGACTGGATGTCCCACAGATGCTTGAAACAGGTTGGCTTTTCCAGCCCTGGTTCTCTGCATCCTTCTCTTGCTGGACTGCACCTCCCTCTCTCTAGCTGCCCAGGTCAGCTGTACTCCTCGACTCCCTCAGTCCCCACAGCCAGTCAGCATCCAGTGCTGGTGGTTCTTTCCCACTCCTTGTGAA
The DNA here is from genome assembly GCA_006408675.1 of Madoqua kirkii. Lineage (NCBI taxonomy): Eukaryota > Metazoa > Chordata > Mammalia > Artiodactyla > Bovidae > Madoqua > Madoqua kirkii. The sequence goes on from SJYC01067749.1 coordinate 71,368, forward strand.
AGTCGCTCAGTCACGTCCAACTCTTTGCGACCCCATGGACTATAAACAGTCCATGGAATTCTCCAGGCCAGAGTACTGGAGTGGGTAGACTTTCCCTTCTCCAAGGAATCTTCCCAACCCAGAGATCGAACCCAGGTCTCCTGCATTGCAGGCAGATTCTTTACCAGCTGAGCCACAGAGGAAGCCCTCTCTCTCCTTAATATCTCTCAAATAATCCATCCCCTTTTCTCCACTGGCACTTCCTTCATTCAGGCCAAAGTCATCTTTCTTTCTAAAACTACTGTTACAGTTTCTTAAAAGTGTTTTCTGTCTCCATTTTTTGCGACATTTTGTCTTTTCTCTACTTTGCATCCAGACTTTTTATTTCCTCTTCTTTTCCTTCTCTCTTTCTCTTCCTCCTCTTCTCCCCCACAGTCCCTACCACTTTTGCGTTCTTTTTTGACTAACAAGACAAAGCTAATTCTGTTGACCTTTTACATGAAAGTTTTCAGACTGCTGCCTTGAGGGTGAAGTTCAGAATTTTTAGTGTTTCTTCCAGTTCAGTTTAGTTCATCCACTCAGTTGTGTCCGACTCTCTGCAACCCCATGGACTGTAGCACGCCAGGCCTCCCTGTCCATCATCAACTCCTGGAGTTTATGCAAACTCATGTCCATTCAGTTGGTGATTCCATCCAACCATCTCATCCTCTGTCGTCCCCTTCTTCTCCTGCCATCAATCTTTGCTAGCATCAGGATCTTTTCCAGTGAGTTAGCTCTTCACATCAGGTGGCCAAAGTATTGGAGTTTCAGCTTCAACATCAGTCTTTCAGGTAGACTTTCCCTTCTCCAAGGAATCTTCCCAACCCAGAGATCGAACCCAGGTCTCCTGCATTGCAGGCAGATTCTTTACCAGCTGAGCCACAGAGGAAGCCCTCTCTCTCCTTAATATCTCTCAAATAATCCATCCCCTTTTCTCCACTGGCACTTCCTTCATTCAGGCCAAAGTCATCTTTCTTTCTAAAACTACTGTTACAGTTTCTTAAAAGTGTTTTCTGTCTCCATTTTTTGCGACATTTTGTCTTTTCTCTACTTTGCATCCAGACTTTTTATTTCCTCTTCTTTTCCTTCTCTCTTTCTCTTCCTCCTCTTCTCCCCCACAGTCCCTACCACTTTTGCGTTCTTTTTTGACTAACAAGACAAAGCTAATTCTGTTGACCTTTTACATGAAAGTTTTCAGACTGCTGCCTTGAGGGTGAAGTTCAGAATTTTTAGTGTTTCTTCCAGTTCAGTTTAGTTCATCCACTCAGTTGTGTCCGACTCTCTGCAACCCCATGGACTGTAGCACGCCAGGCCTCCCTGTCCATCATCAACTCCTGGAGTTTATGCAAACTCATGTCCATTCAGTTGGTGATTCCATCCAACCATCTCATCCTCTGTCGTCCCCTTCTTCTCCTGCCATCAATCTTTGCTAGCATCAGGATCTTTTCCAGTGAGTTAGCTCTTCACATCAGGTGGCCAAAGTATTGGAGTTTCAGCTTCAACATCAGTCTTTCCGTGAACACCCAGGACCATCTCCTTTAGGATGGACTGGTTGGATCCCCTTGCAGTCCAAGGGACTCTCAAGAGTCTTCTCCAACACCACAGTTCAAAAGCATCAATTCTTCAGCACTCAGCTTTCTTTATAGTCCAATCTCACATCCATACATAACTACTGGAAAAACTGTAGCCATAACTAGACGGACCTTTGTTGGCAAAGTAATGTCTCTGCTTTTTAATATGCTATCTAGGTTGGTCATAACTTTGCTTCCAAGGAGTAAACTTCTTTTAATTTCATGGCTGCAGTCACCATCTGTAGTTTTGGAGCCCCCCAAAATAAAGTCAGCCACTGTTTCCACTGTTTCCCCATCTATTTGCCATGAAGTGACAGGACCGGATGCCATGATCTTAGTTTTCTGAATGTTGAGCTTTAAGCCAACTTTTTCACTCTCTTTTAGTGTTTCTTACTGAATTCTTTTCTAGTTTCAAGTGTTTTGAAACATTTCACCCAGCCCCTCATCTCCCCTCCCAAAGTCTCCTCCCAAATTTTACCTGTGTGTCCAAGAATACGCAGTGCTTTTTCTGACCAAGATGCCTTTACATAGGCAATTTCAGTGTGTGGCTTTTGCCCCTAAGCATCTATCCTTGGGTCACCTGGCTAGATCACTTCTTTGAGGGTGGGTCTGTGTTGTGGTTATACTACTGCACAGTGCCAGTCATGGAGTGGACTTCCAATAAATGCCTATTGAAACAATGAACAGATAAAACAATGTGACTCCTGAGATTTTAGTTTCAAGCTGTGTGTAGCACAGCAGAGGCCTCTATAACTAACCCAAAGCCTCTTATTTTGAACGAACTAAATTAAGGTGTATGGGCAATAGTTTTGGTTTTGTCACCGAATTAGGGAGTCAAGAGTAGGACTTGAAATCCAGTTGTCTCTTGTGTGTACTTTGAAAGATGAGTTCTGTTGTCTTATCACTTGGAGAGTTGTTATTAAGTTATAGATATGATTTTAAATATTTCATATTAGCTCTTATAGTCATCTCTATGAGTGGATGATAACAATTTTGGTTACTTTTGCTAGTAGCGATCTGTCTCATCAAAGTATGTTGATGTGCAGAGAGTTACTGGAAATTTCTTGGAGAAGAAGGTTAACACTCTCTTTTAGTTTAAAAATTTTTAGCTAAGATGAATAAAAACCTGCATTTGTTTAGTAGCTTTGATGTGAACATCTGCTCACTATTCCTCATTAAAATAAATAATAGATTCTTTCTTCTCATCATAGTAGGTTTAAGAGGATTGTAAAGAAAATAACATGGCATACATCTAGTTACTTCCATAATCCTTGTGGACAGTAGAACTTAAAAAATACTATACTATTTTTATAATCTAAGGCTTATTAAAATGTAGTTATTATTTGATGAGTTGAGATATTTGTATCCTGGAAATGACATGGAAAAAATGGTGGGGAGAAATAGGAATTATAATGATAGGTTCACTTTTTTTAGGTATTATTTTGTAAACCTATGGTGCTGTGGTTGTTTTCTGGAAAAAAAAAGTCGTTGTTTGGTTAATGATATCATAGAATATCTTGAACTTACTTTTTAAAAGTTGTTGAACTGTTACTTTTCGAATGATTAGTTTATTCCCCAAAGTATCTAGATTCTGTTTAGCACAGTAAATCAGCTTGGGACTTGAAAAGCTAAATCCATGTCACATTTAAATAAAAATTATAAGTATTTGTGTCTGAGAATACTTTAATGTGTGAATTCTCAGCTCCCTGTACTATCATGTGATATAACTTTTAAAATATGATGTTCTGGTGTTCTAGTTATGCATTTATTTAATTTTTAACAAGATACATGCAGAGCTAGATTTTACAGACTGTTCTGAATGTATGAATTTGATACTGACATTGCTATCTGGGGGTTTCCACTAACTTTATTGTTTTTGTTTGGAAGGGTGGTACATTTGAAGATGGGCTGCTTTATTTTTTTTAAATTTTGGAATATGGTATATTTTATTACCAGTTTTTGAGTTCAGTTGATCCAGACAGGGGATATTTTCTATGATCCAGAGGAGGGATTCAGGAAGCAGAAGTTAACAGTCACGTTTTTAGAGTGCAAAATAAATTAGCTTTCATGTTTGGCTGAGCATTTCATAATAGAAATGGAAGGAACCCAGGAAACGCGTTTATGGAAGGCTTTCTGACAATAAAATGATTTACCAAAGACTGCCTCTCCTTGACATGGAGAGACTTTCCCATCATGAGAGAGGATACAGTTAAAAAGTAGAATGCAAATTAGCAAGAGAGATATCTTCTTGACTCAAGAAGATAATTTTGGTCATGTGGATTAAAAAAATTGCTCTTATTTTAATTTTCTTTCAAAAAGTGAATTTTCAATAGCACATTTGGTGCCCTGTGTTGGTCTAGTAAACTCTGATGGTTAATATTGAAACATGTAGGAATGGGCCACAATGAAATGTAATCTCAGTTAACACTTTAAAATGTTCAAAAGTTATAGAGTCTCCTGGGCATGCAGTTAATGGCCCAGTCCAGATTTCTTAGAATAAAAGATTTTCATAATCTTTTAAGAAATCTTTCAACAGGGAATTATCACTTCTGGTTATGATCAGATTTTCTCCAGAAGGCTGGGTAAAGTGTGTGTGTGGTGAACTGTTTTGAGGTACTGTAATAAAAAATCTTCCCATTTTGGAGACTTAGTATCAAGGATCACCATTTATTAAGCACATTCCTATGTTTTGGTCTTACAAATTTTCAGTAAGAGCATATTTTTAAATATAATTCTTTTAAGTTAGGTCCCCTGTTTATTATTTTTCAGGTATACATATGGGAAGCCTGTGAAAGGAGACCTAACACTTACATTTTTACCTTTATCCTTCTGGGGCGTGAAGAAAAATATTACAAAAACATTGAAGGTAACTTTTGCAGATATCTTTTAACTTGTAATAGGAAAAAACTATGTGTATATTCCCCAATAATAAGATTTTATACCGAATTAACAAAAAGTTGAGCATGAGAAAATCAAGAGCTTTCTGTCATTGGACAAATAAGAATTTGCCTATTTATTAAAGTAATTAAAGTGAAAATAGAACCTTTGTATTGTTGTGACTTAGTTTGAATTTTATTTCTAAAATTTGAAGTGCTAAAGTGAAGAATGAAATTGAAAATTTTTTTAACAAAACAGATAAATGGATCTGCAAACTTCTCTTTTAATGATGAAGAGATGAAAAAGGTAATGGATTTTTCGGATGGACCTTCTGAACACATGTACGTGTCTTCTCCTGGGCCGGTAGAAATTATAGCCACAGTGACAGAATCACTTACAGGTTTGTAGACTTCAGTGTGCTGCTCTATCATCTTTTATTATAATTAGCATGTTCATTTGAGGGCATTGTTGCCTAAAGATATTATTTAATGCTGAAATTGTCATGAATATTAGTCTGACTTGCAGAATATTTTCATAATGAAAGGGAAACTTATTTTCCTGGAACAACTGTGCTTCAACCACCTGTGATAGGTATTCATAATTTTTTCCATCTCTGCTCTTTTTTTCAACCTGAAGACTACATGGAAAGAGCTACCTTTTCAACTGACTAACCACCCTCCTTTTTTTTTTTTTTTTTAATAATATCCTCTGAAATCTCACCTGCTCCTAGACCATTTTCTCTTTTAATAATAAAATAAAGGTTAATTACTTGGATCTTTCTGTTGCTATTTTAATGGCTTTCATCAATCCCCAGAAATACAACAAGACTATTCTGTCAGTGGCCTGACCTTGGGTGCACATGTCATTGATGGGGGGCTCTGAAGGCACCCAGGAGGGATCCACAGAGGACATAATAGAAGTGATGTTCCTTTTTGTGGCCAAGCCAAAGAGGCTTCTGTGCTCTGATATCCTAACCCTTTGGGAAGTACCTCAGATGGAGAGACATGGTGGATTGAAGCTGATGGTTACATATTACTTTTATTGTCTAAATGGTGCAATTTCCAAAACAGGTATCTCGAGAAATGCAAGCTCCAATGTATTTTTCAAGCAACATGATTACATCATTGAATTCTTTGACTATGCTACTGTCTTGAAACCATCTCTCAACTTCACAGCCACTGTAAGTTGGCATGTTTAATAATGGTCTAAAGCAGTAAGTTCAATTTAGTGAAACAGGATGGGAGAGAGTACTTTTAGTGATAGTACTTTTAGTACTTTTCAAAAAATTTAAGCCCAAAGTAGATAAATTACTTTTCCCCTTTAGATATATGAGGCACACAGAATTGTTTCCAAATGACCTTTATATAATTTATTTTTAAAAAGTAGCTTCCAGAATATATTTTCTTCAAAGTATATTTAACAAGTAATATGTTAGATATTTAAAAATTAATTGAAGTCTAAAAATTTCAATTTCAAAATTTCAAATTTGAAGTTTCAAAATTTCAATTTGATTTTTATGACTAATTTTAGTCTAAGATGAAGCATTAAAGATGATCATCTAGTCTGGGACTTCTCCAGTAGTCCAGTGGTTAAAACTCTGCCTTCCAGTACAGGGGCGTGGGTTCAATCCCTGACTGGGGAACTAAGGTTCCCCATGCTGCAGGCTGCATGCAAAAGTTAAAAAATGATCAATTCTGTCTCAGTTTTTGAGAGAACATTGCGTTAACATTTATTGGCCAAGTGAATTTGACAGTCTGCAAGGCATGCTACTGGGTGGGGCTCACTGACCGAAGAAGACCCTAGTTACAGTCCTGGAGTCACAGGATTTGCGATGACAAGAAAATGCACACATAGCTGTAATTCAAGGCAGGATAAATGTGTCATGAACACATTTCTACAGGGATTTAAAACTGGCAAATGTTTTCTGCAAAGGGCGAGATAGTAAGTATCTTTAGCTTTGCAGGCCACATGGTTTCAGTCACAGCTGTGCAACTCTGACATTGAAACATGAAAGTAGCCAGGGCCACTTGGTAACCAAGGGAGGTGGCCATGTTCCAGCGAAACCTTAAGAGAAACTGGATTTCTTCCTGCCTGCCATAGTTTGCTAGCCCCTGCTTTAAAGAGAAAAGGGTCAGTTCTTGTTGAGCAGATCAAGACAGTTTTAGAGTTGGCAGGTTGGTGACTGTGGAGATTTACTTAGAGAGGGTCCTTTCCTGGTACCTTGCCCTGAACATTGATTTTTCATTTTGCTCAGTATCCTTTTATAATAAACTGGTGATCTAGTGAGAAAAAAAAAGTTTTAGATAGCTCCTAGTTTTAACAATCTTATAATTCAGACAGTTTGAAAGGATAGTTAAAAAGAAATCTGCAGAAATTGTTACTCAGAAATCTGCACATGGTAACATCCAAGTGAACAGAGGGACAAAGAGAGTTCAGGGAAGAAGAGCTGGCTATGGGATGGGGTGGGGATCATTGGAAGGGGAAGATTTAGGCTCTTGGTTACAAGATCAGCAGCATTTTCAGTGTTTCAGTGTGTGGGTAGGGAGTGGGGAACAATATGAGTTGAGACACGTAAGGCGAGAGCTTTGGGTGGCAAGGCAGGGTGCAGTCAGGTGTCAGTGACTGGACCCAGGTGGTGGCCGCAGAGAGCTCATGTCTGGGGGCTGACAGAGAGGAAATAAGAGGTGAAGCCTGGGGATTGCAGAGGGTCCTCCACTTCCCACGTGCCCCATGGGGATTCCAGGGCATCCTCCGCATCCCACGTGCCCCATGGGGATTGCAGAGGGTCCTCCACATCCCACGTGCTCCACGGGGATTGCAGGGGGTCCTCTGCGACCCATGTGCTCCATGGGGATTGCAGAGGGTCCTCCGTGACCCATGTGCTCCATGGGGATTGCAGAGGGTCCTCCGTGACCCATGTGCTCCATGGGGATTGCTGAGGGTCCTCCACGTCCCACGTGCTCCACGGGGATTGCAGGGCATCCTCCGCATCCCACGTGCCCCATGGGGATTGCAGAGGGTCCTCCACATCCCACATGCTCCACGGGGATTGCAGGGGGTCCTCTGCGACCCATGTGCTCCATGGGGATTGCAGAGGGTCCTCTGCGACCCATGTGCTCCATGGGGATTGCAGAGGGTCCTCCGTGACCCATGTGCTCCATGGGGATTGCTGAGGGTCCTCCACGTCCCACGTGCTCCACAGGGATTGCAGAGGGTCCTCCACGTCCCACGTGCTCCACGTCCCACGTGCTGTACACAGTGAAGAGCTTGGAACCTCATGAATGTGGGAGGGATGTGGCAAAAGCTGGGTTCCAGGGTGACTGGTGAGGTCTGCATATGGGAGGAGGGCAGTAGCCCTGGCATGAGGCCATCAGGAGCCCCGCGGTGGTAGATGTGGGTGGACAGCTTGTAAAGACGTTTAGGACTTGGTAGGCATCAGATTCAGAAGGTGGGGAGAGGGATGGAAAATGCACAGATGTTAAGTAAGGGAGAACTGTGATATTAGTACAAACGGGAAAGGCAGGTTGGTTTTCCAGTTTTAGATGTGTTGAATTTGAGACAACAGGGATGTGCAGGTAGAAATTTCCTTGAGGGCTTGGAGGTAACGGAGTCTGAGTTCCAGAGCCAGGTCAGGATGGCAGCAGGAGTGCTGAGACTTTTGAGGGTAGACGGTAATGAGGCTTTGACAGATTCCCTCAATTCGAGAGAGGGAAGGGGAACAAAAAAGGACACTGATACGATGAAGAAACGGGTGTGGGCTGAAGGAGGTTACTGTGGAGCCATGGAAGGCAAAAGAAGTGGAGTGGAGGCCTGGAGAGACCTCTGAACCTGGAAGTTAGGGGACTGCTGATGACTTTTGAGAGTTCAGGTTCATGGGAACAGCACAGATGGAAACTGGATTCAGTTAAACTTAAATCCTTTGCTTCTGTTGTTTACCTGATTTCAGTGTTTTCTTTTGACAATTAGGTGAAGGTAACCCATTCTGATGGTCATCAGCTGACTCCTGAAGAAAGAAGAAATAATGTAGTCTTAATGGTGACTCAGAGAAACTATACTGAGTACTGGAGCAGATGGGACACTCGAAATCAGGAAGTAGGGGCTGTCCAGATCATAAATCATACTGTCCCCGAAAATGGAATCTTCAAGATTGAATTCCCAATCCTGGATGATTCCAGCGAGCTACAAGTGAGGTGCCATTCATTTCCCATCATTATGTTACTGCAACAACAGCATTAAAACTGCAGTCTGGTGGTGGGCACTTAACTTGTTGGGAGGTTAAAGTACATGGGAAGTGGACACATATTTCTATTTAAAAGAGCAGGAGAAAGGATTACAAGGGATTGTAATGGCTGTGGCTGAGTTAGGCTGAATGCTTCCTTGTAAATTCATTTTGAAGAGCACAGTAAAATAGTGATGGAGAAACACCCTCAACTCCCAGGCTAGGTACTTGTCAATCAGTTGGAATTGTATTTTGGCTGAAAATGAAAGGGGAATATATATTTTTTTAACATTTACCCCTTGTTGCTGAACTGAGACTCCTCAGCCATTGCCCCTCCCTCTCTCTGGGTTACTCAGCCCTGCTACAGTGTGGCGTCTCTGAGTTTTCCTCTCCCCAGTGGTGGACTGAGTGAGCTGATTTGGTTGCTTGCTGTGTTGTGGGGAGAAGAAAGGATTCCTTTTCCATTTCCTTCTCTCCTCTCACAGTGTTTCCTGAGAACACACCTTTTTTCTGGAAATAAGTTAGGACTGTGCTTTTTCCTCTTAGATAATGATGGTGAAGACCATATAACACATTTTACAGCTATTGGTTTCTTTACAATATAAGCTACAAAATGATGAAGATCCAATGTCTGGGGAATATATTGTTTGCTGTGTGAAGCAAAGTGGAAGTGAATTTGCCTTTCACTGATTGTCCAGCCAGGTCACATTCCTTATCCTGAGGCTTCTAAAGGTGAAACTGTATGTCTCCCTTTTTTTTTGTTACAGGCCTCTTTTCTCGATAGTGTGAGTAACATGGCAGTTCATGGCATGTTTAAGTCTCCTAGTAAAACCTACATCCAGCTAAAAGTAAAAGATGAAAATATAAAGGTAATGCTTGCAATCATTTGTTAATTATAATGTAATTGAACTGTCTTGACGTTGATATGTATATATTAATTAAAATTTTTTTTCTAGGTGGGATCACCATTTGAGTTGGTGGTTATTGGCAACAGCAATTGAAGGAGTTAAGTTACATGGTAATCTCTTTTAAAAAATAATTTCCTTTATTTTTAAATTAATTTTTGACTATGCTGAGTCTCCGTTGCTGTGAGGGCCTTTCTTTAGTTGCAGAGAGCAGGGGCTTCTCATTGCGGCAGCTTCTCTTGATTCTCAGCACAGGCTCTAGGGTGCACGGACTTCAGTAGCTGCAGCACCTGGGCTCAGTAGTGGCGGCTCCCAGATTCTGGAGCACAGGCTCAGTAGTTGTGGTTCACAGGCTTCGTTGCTCCACAGGATGCAGAATGTTCCCCGACCAGGGACTGAACCCAGGTTTCCTGCATTGGCAGAAGAGTCTTTACTACTGAGCCTCCAGGGAAGCCTGGTAATCTCTTACATAATCTAAATTTATGATCCATTGTAGAATCATCTGAAATAGTGCCTATCTTATGTTTAAACTGAACTTACTGATTTTTAAAATTCAGCCTCACACTTCAAAAAAACATATCTTAATACATATTATACATGTGCAGGATGTAATATTTATATACGTTCTTACAGAGTTTTCTATGTCTAAGTTGTGTATAAATTTACTTTACAAAACTTTACATTTTATTCCTTTTGCATCATGGAGTATTATGGTATGTTGAATATAGCTCCCTATGCTATAGTGTAGGTCCTTGTTGTTTATCATTTTATACATGGTAGCCCAGCCTCCCCACCCATCCCCCTTTTGCCCTCCCTCCCGCTTGGCAACCCCAAGACTTCTCTGTGTCTTTGAGTCTGTTTCTGTTTCTTTTTAAAATGTTTTCATTTATTTTTGGCTATGCTGGGTCTTCATTGCTGTGCACGGGCTTCTGAGGTTCCGGTGAGAGGGGCTACTGTTCCTTGCAGGTTGGGGCTTCTCATTGTGGTGGCTTCTCTTGCTGTAGAGCCGCGGCTCTGGGTGCGTGGGCTCAGTAGCTGCAGCTCAGGCTTACTTGGTCCTTGGCATGTGGAATCTTCCCAGACCAGGGATCAAACCTGCCTCCCTTGCACGGAAGGCGGATTCTTAACTCTGGACCATCAGGGTAGTCCTTTGTGTCATATTTTGGATTCCACATAGAAGAGAGATCCCATGGTTTTTGTCTTTCTCTTTCTGACATATTTCACTTTTCATACGGTGCCTCTGTGTTGCTGTAAATCAGTCTCATTCCTTGTTAAGCTGCCCATTTTATACTGAAATCAAACTGTCTTTTTTCTTTCTTTACCTATATTTGTGTTTCCAACTTAAGAGGAATAATGAAACCACCTTGCATTATGTTTAAAATTTATATTTTTTATGAAGTAAGCCACATATGTTCATTTATGTGTGTGTGTTAGTTGCTCAGTCATGTCTGACTCTTTGTGACACCATGGACTGTACCCCAGAGCCAGGCTCCTTTGTCCATGGAATTCTCCAGGTAAGAATACTGGAGTGGGTAGCCATTCCCTCCTCCAGGGGATCTTCCTGACCCACGGATTGAACCTGGGTCTCCTGCATTGCAAGTAGATTCTTTACTGTCTGAGCCACCAGGAAGCCCTGTGTTCATTATAGAAAATTACAAAATGTAATAAAAAAAAACATAAAAGTTGCTCCTCATAGCCTTGTAACTTTGCTAATCCAGCTCTCTCAGTGGTGCTCTGCATTCCTTAAACTCAGGAATAGATTCTTATCTGTCAAGTGGCTATTGCCTCAGTTATGGTTACTTTATCTTATCCTTTTCTAAGGACTAGCTTATACTCCCTGTAGAGTATTTGTATGTATGCTTAAAATTATGAAAACGTAGCTGATATTGAGATTCTCATTATCTTTAGCATAAAATGAAACTCATGTACTCTTCTTTTCAGGTAGTGTCCAGGGGACAGTTGGTGGCTGTAGGCAAGCAAAATTCAACAACCTTTTCCTTAATACCAGAAAATTCTTGGGCCCCAAAAGCCTGTATCATTGTGTATTATATTGAAGATGATGGGGAAATTATAAATGATGTTTTGAAAATTCCTGTTCAGCTCGTTTTTAAAAATAAGGTAAGATTTAAGGTAATGATGTTTAAAAACAAAACTTCATAAAGTCTGCAAAATGTAATATTTCTGTAGAAAAGGAAAATTGGTTAGAAATTTATATTTTTTTCTAGAACTGTGGGTAAAACTCTTCATATTTAATTACTATATATCTATTTTCACATGTGGAATGATTGGACAGTGTGGGTCTTCTGTGTATATTTTTATTCTTGGCTTTAAGACTTTAATTCAAATCCATGAAGCCCTCTCAGGATTTGCTCTGGCACAGAGTTGTGTGGCCATCACAGTTGTGTGCTGTTCATACTGGTGTGGCAGTGAAGTGAGGGCTTCAGGAGGGAGTGTGGCCATCTGCAGTGTTGTGGGGAAGCAGAGCCAGGCTTGGTTTATCCGTTTCACCAGCCTGGAGACTAACCCAGGACAAATTTGCAATAAGCTTGGCTACTTGGTGTGTGGAGATCACTGTGCAGTTTGGTCTCCAAAAACAGCAGTGATTTTTTCCCCCCTGCATCCCAGAAATGATATTTTAAAATATTTCTCTATTCCTCCATTCTCATCTCACCTTCGAGAACTCTAATTAGTCTTAGATATATCAGGCACACAGCAGAAGCGACTTAGCACGCATCCATGCATTGGAGAAGGCAGTGGCACCCCACTCCAGTACTCTTGCTGGAAAATCCCATGGATGGAGAAGCCTGGTGGGCTGCAGTCCATGGGGTCGCTAAGAGTCGGACATGACTGAGCGACTTCACTTTCACTTTTCACTTTCATGCGTTGGAGAAGGAAATGGCAGCTCACTCCGCTCACTCCAGTGTTCTTGCCTGGAGGATCCCAGGGACGGAGCAGCCTGGTGGGCTGCCGTCTATGGGGTCGCACAGAGTCGGAGAGGACTGAAGCGACTGAGCGGCAGCAGCCGTGATTTTTTAATAACCTAAGATGTATAGCTTGTGTCGGAAACCCCCCTGGGCCCCGACTCTGGGAAGTAACCTAATTGTAAGATTGACAGGTGGAGGTCAGTTGTCTCATGCATATTTGAATAATCATTATTTTCAAGTAATGATTTGTAGAGTACACTTCTTCTGGTAGCATCTTCTCCCTTAATTTTTAAAAAATTTGAGAAGTAGAAGTTGTGATCCGTGCCTTTTTTACTGAGAACTATTGACTCTAATTTCTATTGTCAAAATAGAATACAAACTTATTTTCTGTCTTATGAAAAGAATTTTTAAAACACAGTGTTGTATTTTGTTAGTTTCAGAGCACAATTTTAGACTTCACGTGACTCCATTAATCTGAGAAAGGCAAATTTTAAAGTAGGAGTAAGACTTAAACCTGGAGGCATACATCTCTGAAGGGGAGAGCAGGTTCTAAAAAATGTTGCTGTGTAAGAAGCTTTGAGGAAACAGAGTGTATAAATAGCACACTTCCAAGAAACTTCTTAGATATGAGTGATAAGAAATTAGTTTTGGTTGTGTTTGCAAAGATAATTCTTTAATTTTGATATGATAATGTTTACCACATTTACTCCAAAAGAAATTATATATTTGGAAATAAAATATGTTTAAACACTAGAAAATTAATGGCACTAGAAAATTAATGAACCTTTGTGGATGTTCAGTAATGACTGGGATAAATGAGTGGGATGTAGGGGGCAAGAGACGTAGTTTTAGGAATTGTCTGCACAGAAGTGCAGTTTGGAGCTATGGAGTCACTGAGGTGCAGCGTGAAGAGTGAGAAGTGCAAAGTCTGCATGTGGTAAGTCCCCTTTCACCTTATTTAAGGTGTGAGTGGAGAAGAGTAAACCTGGCCCAGTGGCTCAAGAGGCATGTGAAAAAAAGATTGTTAAACAGGCAAGGGAGACTTCATTTAAGACCACTGCAATAGGGGAGAGAGACTGAACTCAACTCCATTGAAACAGAAGGCAGGGAGGATTTTAAATACTGGGGTGAGTTAATGGAAAAGTACTGGAGGACACTGGGGGAAGGATTGGTCAATATGAGCAGGCCATCTGTGAGTTTGTAAGTTAGGCTCCTTTTCACCCACAGAGACTGGGAAATCAGTCGTGGCTCTTTCTGGATGATTAACACGTCAAGGTGAAAAAAGCTGGCTTAAAATTTAGCATTCAGAAAACTAAGATCATGGCAACCAGTCCCATCACGTCACGGCAAATAGATGGGGAAACAATGGAAACAGCAACAGACTGATTTTGTTGGGCTCCAAAATAACTGCAGATGGTGACTGCAGCCATGAGATTTAAAGACGCTTGTTAATTGGAAGAAAAGCTATGACAAACCTCAGTAGCATATTAAAAAGCAGAGACATTTCTTTGCTCATAAAGGTCCATATAGTCTAAAAGTTATGATTTTCCCAGTAATCATGTATGGATGTGAGAGTGTTAGTTGCTCAGTAGTGTCTGACTGTTTGTGACCCCATAGACTGTAGCCCACCAGGCTCCTCTGTCCATGGGATTCTCCAGGCAAGAGTACTGGATTGGGTTGCCATGTCTTTCAGGGGATCTTCCCAACTGAGGGATCAAACCCAGGTCTCCCACATTGCAGGTGGATTCTTTATTGTCTGAGCCACCTGGGAAGTTGATATATGGTCCAATGGATGTGAGAGTTGGACCATGAGAAATTCTGAGCACCAAAGAATTGATGCTTTCAAACTGTGGTGTTGGAGAAAACTCTTGAGAGTCCCTTGGACTGCAAGGAGATCAAACCAGCCAATCCTAAGGGAAATCAACCCTGAATATTCACTGAATATTCAATATTCAGGACTGATGCTGAAGCTGAAGCTCTAGTACTTTGGCCATTTGATGCAAAGAGCTAAATTATTGGAATCTTTCCCTGATGCTGGGAAAGACTGAAGGCAGGAGGAGAAGAGGACAACAGAGGATGAAATTGTTGTATGGCATCACTGACTCAATGGGCATGAGTTTGAGTAAACTCAGGGAGATTGTATAGGACAAGCAAGCCTGGCGTGCTACAGTCCGTGGGCTTGCAAAGGGTCGGACGTGACTGAGTGACTGAATGATGACACTTCGAAAGATGAATCCCAGATCTTTGAGAAAGACATTTCTGCTGGTAAGACTAGCAGGAAGTTGGGAAAAAATTTATATCTCAAAGGAGCAGAGAATACGTTTACAATTGCAGATTTTCTAAGGAAAGGGAAAGCAGGTGGTTAATGTCAGGTAGAACCCTGTCTAACGCTCAGGTAAGCTGAGGGGTTCATTAAGGCTGTCTTAATCAGGTGCTACAGCCACTGGGGCATGGGATTGTTGGAGTAGAGCTGGGCAAGATGAACCTTCCTAGGAGGAAGAAGCCTTTTGACAAAGCCATGTGCTTTGCTGAGGGTTAATGACAGCAAGCTGAGGCAGCCGTCGGGGCACAGAACAGTGGGCTTGCCTGGTGAGGGTCTGAGGGCCTCCTCCTGGGAAAGGCACCCCCGCCCAGCGCAGGCAGTTCTGAGTCTCCCCAGGGGCTGTTCCTTGCAGGCGCTCACTTACGAGTCCAGGCCAGCACGCAGGCACGTTCCTGTCCTCGCTCCTGGATACTGACCCTCCCCACGTATTCTCTTCAGTACTGGCCAGCAGCTGTGGGGTGGAAGACGGAGAAAGGGAAGAAGAAGGGTAGAGAAGTGAGGGGAAACTTTGATATGTACCCCAGGGAGAGGTTCCATGACTTGAGAGCACTGTGGAAGCAAAGTTTGTTTCACTCCTTTCCCTGGAGAAGACTTGTGTGTGGTTTTGAAATGTCCCTGAGCCAGCACAAGTGTAGACCCTTCGCTAGATTTTGTCATTGATCTGCTATTTATAAGACATGAAGTGCTTTAAAAAAGTGTATTATATCAATACTGCTTTTTCACTTTCTTAGATACAGCTGTTTTGGAGTAAAGCCAATGCTGAACCATCTGAGAAAGTCTCTCTCAGGGTCTCTGTGACACGGCCAGACTCAATAGTTGGTATTGTAGCTGTCGACAAGAGTGTGAATCTGATGAATGTCTCAAATGATATTACAATGGAAAATGTGAGTTTAGCCATTTTTTAAATTATAAAAATACACATTGAAAGAGAAAAAAAGAGAAACTTTACTGTGTTACTTCCAAGTTTTAAAGGAAATTTCATTTTTCAAGTATAAGTCGTAATAGTAAAGCTTCTGAATGAAAGGGATCTGCATTCCAATTGTCATGCTGGAATAGTCTATTGTGGTCAACTGTCTTTGCCGTCTTACATGAAAATTGTCACCTAGAGTTTCCCCTCATTTTCAAACTATATTTTAACTGAGAAAGTTAAAACTGAGAAAGTGCTAGGAATTGGACTTGCACATTTATGAATGACACTGGAGAGAGCTTTAGGTAATTGTAAAATACTTTCTATTTTGGTTATATATGATGGTTATAAATAATTAACAGTCCTCACTGAATCAGGAATTTGCAGTATGTTTGAGGGAGTGAAATCATGTTAATCTTCAGAAAACGTACAAGTCAAGAAATATATGAACATCTAGTGTTATATCAGATAATCCCCTATTCATCAGTCATTTAATTTTTGTTTGTAAGTCCTTTATATATCCTTGGCAGTAGAAATGTAGACTGCATGAACTATATCCATTGATTGATTAACTACAGCCAATAACAGCACTTCAGGAAGAAAGATATATGTGTATAGACTAGATCTATTTTGCTGTCTCGCATACAGGGTTATCGTTACCATCTTTCTAAATTCCATATATATGTGTTAATATACTGTATTGGTGTTTTTCTTTCTGGCTTACTTCACTCTGTATAATCGGCTCTAGTTTCATCCACCTCATTAGAACGGATTCAAATGTATTCTTTTTAATGGTTGAGTAATACTCCATTGTGTCTTTAAAAGAAAAAAACCTTTAAAACCCATTGGTCACTTTTTTTCTCTTGACTTTACTTATATTCACTTATTCTAAAAAATCTATAGCATTTTGCACTTGATTTAACTGATGATAGTATCTTTCATTTTACAACTTGCTAAATATCTTAATAAATACATTATTTCATTTTTTCTTCCATATATATGTGGACATACAGAAACACACACACATGTGCTCTCCCTGAGTGTCTGTCTCTATATTTCACTGTGCATTTAGATTAAATCCTGTCATATATAAGATTGCTATCCCAGCTTTCTTTTGTTTCACACTTGACTGTTATATTTTCCCATCTTTTTATTTTCACCCTTCTGTAAGTTTTTAAGTATATCTTGTAGACAGTATATTATTGTATTTTGCTTTTTTATAAAAAATCTAATCTGACAGTATCTTAATAAACTTATTTAACCCATTTACAAATTAGTCCTTGTTCTAATTAGGACTTATTTCTGTTTTTTTATTTGATAATTTAGACTACTTCCTTTTCGTTTCTTTTCATTCATCTTTCCATGGTACTGGAAGTTACACATTCTATTTTTGTTCCTAGGATAGATGTCCTTATCTCATGAATTGTGCTTATATTTTTTTATCCTTATTGATTTTCTTTTGTATCTTAATCTGACAAGTCAAGCATTTTGGTGTGCCCTCATATTCTTACACATCCTTTTTGTCTCTCCCTGTCCCCATCTCCTTCCCCAGCCCTGGCCAGATCATGTTGCTGTTGTATAGAATTTTAGTTCTTTGTCATAATGAATTGCCTGTTCAGTCTGTGCTGCCCCTTAATTTTTTGATTCTGGAAGTTATTTCTTCCTATAGTTCCTCTTCTTTCCATTTCTTCTCCTTTTCAGAGACTGGCAGATATTAGCACTTCTACTTTCCCCCCCTCCATATTTCTTATGCTTTTTTGTCTCTTTCATCTGTCTTGCCTGTATTTCTTTGGGTGAGTTCCTCAGTTGACTCTTTCAGTTGGTAGATCTCCTACTTTTATATCAGCTATTATATTGTTAATTATTATTTTTGCTTGTTTTTTTTCTTGTTTTATATTGCTAATATTTTCTCTTGTCTGTATTTACTGTGTTTATTTTACATTCTTAGCTGCCTTTTCAGTATTCAGTTCACATGCTGTATGTGGTCCAGTTGGATGTCTTTTATGGAAACTATACTTGTTGGATATAGTTTGGGTATCTAGTTGGATATCTAGTTGATTTGGCAGCTGTTCGTCTGTTGGGGAAGCTGAACACCAGGCTCCAACCCATGTAGCTCTTGTCAGTTTAAAGAGAGGGGCTGGCTGGAGCTTCAGGGACTAGAGAACCACTCTTGATTCTCCCTGTGTGCCGCCCCCTTCCACTGAGTGGTTCATTTGTAAGCTCCTCGGGAAGAGCAGCCCAGGAAGAGGTAGTCTCCTGAGGTGACGACCCACCAGCTCGGAGGGGTGGAGGGAGGAGGGGCGGAAGGGTGAATGCTTGAAGGCCGGGGTTGTTTCCTGGCTCTTTCACACCAGAAGGGCAGAGGTGCTGACTTGGTATTATCCTGGCCATTATTATCCTGGTATTGTCAGCGGACTGCCTGCCTGCTGCCTGCTGGTCTTGGCAGTGAGCCGCCAGGAATGGTTGTCCTGAGGCCACCTCCTGAAGAGAAGCACAAGCAGAGCTTAAAAGCCTCTCCCAGCCTGCTGCCTGTCTCAGCTGTCCGCCATCTGCTTCCCCCAGCACCCCAGCTGGAGGTACCCTTCGCTCTTCTGAGGGTTCTCTTGTTCTGCTTATACAGGTTTCTTGCTTGCTTTTCGTATTTCTCTAGTGTTGGCTCTGGAGGAAGGAGTCAGGAGCCTATGATAATGGACCATTTTCCCTTCTGTCATTTTTGTTAATCTTCCAGGACTAATCTGCAGAGAGCAGACTTCCCTTGCTGCAGCTTTCTCACTGAACCAGTGAGAAGAAAGAGCATCTCTCTTCCTTATGCAAGAGATGCTTCTTCCTAGAAAATTCCATTGATTCACACCTGCATTGCACATATAGCTCTTCTGTGCAGAGTCTGAGTTGTGGAATGAAAAACTTTCCTCTCCATCCTGTCTGGCTCTGGCTTCATTGTCTATAGTTGGGCTAGCTGTACTGGCCAGCTTGTTGAGATATTATGGAGTTTTCTGTCTTCTCTTTCTGTTGCTTTCTTCTTGATGCCTATTCTAGCATCATGTTTCCTTACCACGGGTATGGCAGTACTGTTGTTAGTAAAGCAGAAACAGTGGTTTGGGTGTTTAATGTTAAACTTGATATGTTTTTAAACTTAGAATCTTCCATAATTCTTTTCCCTGTCTTAATTTCTCAATCTTAATGCTAATGTAATTGAGGTAAATGTATCAAAATAGTTACCAAAAGGTTATAATATCCTAACTTTTTTTTTTACCATCGTAAAATATATATAGCATGAAATTTTCCATTTTAACCATTTTTAAAAGTATAGTTCAGTGGCATTAATTATTCATAATATTGTACAACCACATCACTGTTTACTTCCAAAATTTTCATCATTCTAAATGGAGACTGTGTGGCCATGAAGCAATAACTCTTCGTTACCTCCTTCCCTTTGCAACACGGGTAACCTCTAAGCCAATTCTGATCTTATGAATTTGCTTATTCTAGATATTTCACATGAGTGCAATCATGCAATATTTTTCCTTTTGTATCTGCTTTATTTCACTTAACAAAATGTTCTTTTAATATGTTTTTAGTTGAAGGATAATTGTTTTGCAACATTGTGTTGGTTTCTGCCATACTACAACATGAATCAGCCACAAGTACACAGGTGTTCCCTCGCTCTTGAGCCTGCCTCCCACCGCATGCCCCCGTCCACCCCTCTAGGTCATCGCAGAGCACTTGGTTAAGCTCCCTGTGTTATACAGCAGCTTCCACTAGCTATCTGTCTTACACATGGTTATGTATATGTTTCAAAGCTACTCTTTCAATTTATTCCACCCTCACCTTTCCCCACTGTGTCTACAAATCTGTTTTCTGTGTCTGCATCTCTATTCCTGCTCTGCAGATGGGTTCATCAGTAGCATTTTTCTAGATTTCATAAATACACATTAATTAATTTTTCTCCTTCTGACTTAACTTCACTCTGTATAGCTGGCTCTAGGTTCATCCACCTCGCCAGAACTGACTCAGATTCTTAACTGATATTTTTTAAGGTCTTTGTTAACCATCACATTGACCCTGTTTATCTTTGTCAAAAGTGTGAGTCATTTTAAATGCTGATCTCTATGTGTTAACTTTGTCAACAAGTCCACACTTAGGAACTCTTGATTACTGAACAGAATAAAAATAAGTTTAAAGAAGAAGTGTATTTTTGGCTGACTGAATTATGAACATGGCATTGACATATTCATTATTTCTCCATTTGTGTCATTTTCAAATTTGATAAGCACGTGCTCTGTTTGACGCAGCACATTTGATAGTCACGTGTACCTGTCTGTTCTTCACGGTGCATATCAGAAGTGTTGAGAGGGCGGAACACACTGATCGAGTGCCTTCATTCCGTATCCTTTATCTTCCCAGGTGGTCCATGAACTGGAACTTTATAACACGGGATATTATTTAGGCATGTTCATGAATTCTTTTGCAGTCTTTCAGGTATGTTTAGTTTGCTATATAATTTGAAAAGCTATTAATATATTTCCTGCTGTAAAACTGATTTCAGAGTTAATGATCTGAATTATGAAATGTTAACCTCTTAAATGTGTTGCTGAAGTGCAGAGTGTTATATAAGTGTAATTTGAAACTGAGAGATGGTCATCCTTCTAGTCTTAAAAGCAAATGAGTAAATTCATCATTAGAGAAATAGTGGGATTACCATTAGGCAAGTAATTTCTTTCTCTTATATCACTGTCCTTGACTTTAAAATAGCTCTTTCTGCATGTGAGAATGTGTGTTTGTGTGCTTGTGTGTGTGTCTGTGTGTCTTGTTGTGAGAGACTGTATACTCATGTATGTATTTAAAGTCTCAAAAATGAGCAAGAGTTAAAAAAGCAAAGGGAGATATTTTCACATGCGACACAAAAACAAAACAGCAAGAGTGAATTAGGGGTGTAGGCAACTGACGATTTAGAGGGCCTTTAAACTTTTATTTTAAAAGAAAATTAAAATGATTCTTTCTAGGAGTGTGGCCTCTGGGTACTGACAGATGCAAACCTTGTGAAGGATTACATCGATGGTGTTTGTAAGTGAAATCTGGCAAAGCGCTTTTTAAGTCATTAAGTCTTTCATCTCAGGTATTTATAGTTACTTATGTAAGTATGAATACATTCTGGTTGAATATGGATATTGTAATTTTCATTTTCTGTTCTCCTCTCCTATAGTGTTTGGAGTTTAATGTACTTGGAAGTACATCTGGGCCATGACATGGAGTGTTCTTCAGCTCCTGTTTAGATCTTTCTAAAGATTACTTTCCACTTTCTCTCTGTAACTTTTTGACATGGCTATATTTCTGTACATGTTGAAAGATCTTATGCCTCCAATTTGTATTGTAAACTGTGATGTTACTTTGAATTAGTCAAAAGGAGGCAACATATTTTTGAAACACTTCTGTTCTCTAGCTTTTTATTGTTCACCTCGATAATAGCCCAGATACCACGAAGTATGCTGTCCACACACACACACTCACACATATTTTTGAAACATTTCTGTTCTCTAGCTTTTTATTGTTCACCTAGAAAATAGCCCAGATATCACGAAGTATGCTGTCCACACACACACACACACACACACACTCACACACACTCACACACACACACACACACACACTCACACACACACACACACACTCACACACACACACACACACGTCTCCTCAGTCTGAGTTCTTCCCAGGCAGGATCATGTCGCACATCCCCATTCCCTGGATTGCTAAGTAAAGTTGACCACCCAACTAATTAAAGGATGTGCTTTAAGAAAAATTCATAAAGTGTTTTACTTGAATTGTTCATTTACTTCTTTTAAAAAATTAACTGATTGATTAGCCTGTGTTGGGTCTTAGTTGCACTGCACGGGGCCTTCGTCACGACCTGTGGGATCCTTTGTGTGGTGCAAGGTCTCTAGTTGTGGCACGTAGACTCGGTAGTTGTGATATGGGGGTAGCAACTTGGGGGTAGCTTCAAAGCATGTGGGATCTTAGTTCCTGGACTAGGGATCGAACTCTCGTCCCCTGCATAGCAAGGTGGATTCCTAGCCACTGGACCACCAGGGAGGTCCCCATAAAATATTTTGACTGAAGGAAATGTATAAGTGAGAATGATTAATTCTAGAGACTGTTCTCACTTCCTTCAGGTAAAATGATATGAAATCATCTCGAAAGACTACAGAACTATCATAGTTGCTATCCACGAATTTCTACCCCATGTTCCCCCGCTAAACTCCAGACTCTCCATTTTGGGGTTGGTTCTTGACACCGTAGGACACCTGAGCCTCTGTCCTGAAGTTTTAAGAACAATTTTATGGTCTTAAAGATTTTATGAAGTCATTATGATCTCTGTGTGTATTAAAGACACATGGCACTTTTAGCTCTCTTCATATAATCATTTATCCTAGGCAGCCTTCCAGCCAATCTGATTATGCATGCTTTCTCTGTTGGTCTCAGCTTTTACCCATCTTTGTTCATGTTTACATGTCAAATCCTGGTGCTCACTATCATACTCATTGTTAGTAACACTCACTGTAATCTTTACCTTTTCTGAGAACCTTCTATGTTTTCACTGTAACAGAAGAAACCTGATGCTTTTACTGGTATATTATGTTCCTGGAAACCTTCAAGTAATCGACATTAATTTTTCTGCCTCTCCTCTGGTTCATGGTCTGAAGGTGCATGCTGTTGTTTGGTCGCTAAATCGTGTCTGACTCTTTTTGGGACCCCATGGAGTATAGCCTGCCAGGCTCCTGTGGGCATGGAATTTCCCAGGCAAGAAGACTGGAATGGGTTGCCATTTCCTTCTCCAGGGGATCTTCCTGACCCAGGGATCAAACCCACATCCATCTCCTGCATTGGCAGGCAAATTCTTTACCACTGAGCCACCAGGGAAGCCCCCCACCCCCAGTAGGTGTATAGAGTTCAGTATTTTCTTGGCTACTTCAAGACCACTGTTAAGCAGTCCTTAGTTAAAAGCCCCTTATCATTTGAAACTCAAAAATTTCAATCACATATCCTTTAATCCACATTCAGTCACCTACTTTCCCTTTCCCTCTCTCTTTATTAATGACTCTCACAGAAGATTCAGAGTCTGACTACTTTGTCTTCTTGGGGGATTTGAATGTGTGCACTCTCACGTGAATATCACCATGGCAACAGTAGTCATAAGGTCACATCATCACCTACCATGGATCTACCCCTAACATTTCAAATGCCTGTCCTTCTACTTTGTATGTGCCCTCACTCCTCTAATTCTGTTAAGTGTCTTCTTTGGTTTTGACCTCTCCTGGTTATTTTTGGTCACTGACTCCTTCTGCCCATAGTTGCCCCTAGTACCTGGACCATGGGCTTCCCAGGTGGCTCAGTGGTACAGAAACTGCCTGCCAATGCAGGAGATGCAGGTTTGATCCCTGGATAGGGAAGATACCTGGAGAAGGAAATGGCAACCCATTCCAGTATTCTGGCCTGGGAAATCCCATGGAGAGAGGAGCCTGGTAGGCTACGGTCCATGGGGTTGCCAAAGAGCTGGAACACGGCTAAACAACAACACAATAGCAACAACCTGGACCATGTGGTCAGTCGGTTTGGTAGAATTCTTCCCTAGTCCCTGGTCCTTCCATGACATCTTCCCCCTTAAATTCAACTCTGGTACAACTTGATTTTTTATCTTACCCCTCCTGATTCTGCACCCTGATGCCCCACAAATACCTTAAATTCTATGTGTCACAAACCATTGCTCTTCCCTAATATGATTTGACTGATACATGAGCCCTTGAGTTGATACGACTCCATATATCTGTTAATGAAATCATCATCTACCCGCATGTTTGCATCAGAAACCCAAAATTCATCCTTGATTCTTTCCTCTCTGCCAGATGCAGAACAGCATAGTGATTAAGAAAGGAGTTTGCCAAGAAATACTTCTGACTTTCAACCCTGGCTTTATGACCCCGAGGAAATTCATTAAGCTCCCTAAACCTCAGGTTTCTCCTTGAATTATAAGCACTAGTAGTATTGCCTCTATTACAGGGCTGTTAAGAGTTTAAATCCAGAAGCATGCAAAGTGCCTTGCACTTTTTTGATACTCAGAAATCTGCAATTACCTATTATCAGTAGATGATACTTATATTTGCCTGGCATGTAGGAGGCAATGGAAGTTCAAGCTTGGTCTAGTAGGGCAAACCAGCACACAGGCAGAAGAGTGTGCTGAGGGGTGTGATGGGGAGGCAGAGTGCGATGGGGATGCACAGAGCTCATCCAGCTGGGAGGCCAGGCAGAGTTATCTCAGGGCTGTCCTTCCTCCTCTGCTGGGCCCCGGCTCCTGGGCAGTGCGAGAGCCTTCTGTTTCTCCTGCGTCCATTCCCCCATCTCTAAACCACTGTTCTCACTGAGACCAGAGTACCATTATACATGGAATAGATCATGTTTCTAATTTATTTTAAAGCCTTCAGTAGATCATCACTGCTTAAAGGTTCAAGCCCAAATCCTTCAGCATGGGAGAACTGATATTTTAAAATCTGGACCCAGGCATTCTTTCTCTTCTCTTTATGCCAGTCTTCCCTAATAAGCACCGTCATATTTTGGACATGCCTGTGTACTTAGCTTACTTTTTTTCACCCTTCTTGTATGGGATACTCTTTATCTGAAGATGTAAGGAAAATGTAATATAATAAACAACACAAGATGGATTTTTTTTCGAGCTGTACCCTCTTCATTATTCAGTTTCTATGTAAAATCAGCTGTTCTCTGCTTGTAGACATTTCGCCCGAGCGAACTGTCACTCATATATTTGTTTGCCTTCTCCATAGACAGTGGTGGAGCTCATTGCATTCATCTTTGAATCTTGGGTAACTTCTTCAGTATAATTTTATTTTTTAATGTTTTGTTTCGAAATAGTTTTGGGCGTATAGAAAAGTTGAAAGAATAGAGTTAGGTGATCTAGTATCTGTGTGTCAGTGTGACTATTTTGTAAGAATAAAAGCTAATAAGCTGGATTTTTGTAGCATCTTGTGGCAGGTATAGCCAAAGGCATTCAGCACTAGGAATCTAAGAAGAAAATAGCAGAATTGGAGGTAACATTTAAAAATGGAGTTTAACATATGTTTTTTTGCAGCTGAACTGCAAGTAGTTTTTTAGGTATTGATTGTAGGGCCAGAGAACTTTTTCCCCAGCTCTACCATAATTGACCATGTGGCTTGGGGTAAGTCACATGACTTCTGTGGTTCTCGGGTGTCAAATGAGATGGATTGGAGAAGATAAACTGTAAAGGCCTTGTCAGCTGAGAGATGCTGTAATTCTGTGGACCAGGTTTATGAACATTGTCTACTGGGACTTTCCCCTAACAGTTGTTAATGTTTATTTGTAGATGACAGCGTAGAGGCTGAGAGGTTTGTGGATGAAAATGAAGGCTACTTGGTAGATCTTCATGACTTTTCTCTGGGTAGCAGTCCACGTGTGCGAAAGCATTTTCCAGAAACTTGGATTTGGCTAGACACCAACATGGGGTACGGATTAAAGTTCTTTCTCTGAATATATTTTGTTTGGTCTTAGTTTTAAGTAAGTTTTGCCCTCTTTCTAATGTTTCAGTATAAACATAGTGTGATAAAGAACTAAATAGACCAAGAGTTTTTAAAGAATGATATTAATTGCCTCTAAATATAGTATTTAATTGGAGAAGGAAATGGCAATGCACTCCACTATTCTTGCCTGGAATATCCTTTGGACAGAGGAGCCTGGTGGACTATAGTCTGTGGGGTCACAGAGAGTTGAACACACTGAGCAACTGAACCCACACTTGCATAGTATTTAATAAGGCTGTGTGCAAATTGTAACAGTAAGAGTATCCTCAAGGAGAAGACAGGCCTTTTCTGCAGAAGGATGATTCTAATTTCCCTGAAGTCGCATGGTTCTCACTGGGGGAAGACTGCTGGGAGGTCCTTTGTTGCTTGGGGTGGGAAGCGCTCACGATTGTTCCTTCTGCCTTGTGGTGCCGCAGTAAACATCCCTGTGAGCCACAGGCAGAAGAGCTGTGGGTACTGAAAAGAATTCAGCTTAGCTAACAAACTCTGTGCTAATGGCGTGATGACTCAAGAAGTAAATCATGAAATCTGCATATATTGTGAATTAGCTATTTATGAAAACTTGAAATAAGACGCTAATCACACCTCCAGAAACAAATAACAGCATTGACAAGAATACAGAGGGAAACTTTTATGCATATTGAGAGAGACAAATGGGAGTTAAATTTAGAAAAGGGTATTTATTATCTATATATAATTTTTAAAAATGATGCTTGTCTTAAAGATATAAATATTGTAAAAAGATTTTTATTAGAATATGGATCAGTTTGCAGTGTTATGACCTTATTATGACCTTTTCCTTGAGAACTTGGACTGCATTATTTTATGCATAAATCTTTAAAAAAGTCTAGATACTTATATTATTTGGAAAATTAAAATTTCCCAAAACATGAAAATTCTTCCAAAACATGGTTTAGCTTATGTTGGCCTAGTTTGAAGTGTGTCTGTTCTTGGTTTTGTGACTTTTATGTTTATCTTGACTTCAGTTCCAGGATTTACGAAGAATTTGATTTTATTGTGCCTGATTCTATCACTTCTTGGGTGGCAACTGCTTTTGTGATCTCTGAGGATTTAGGTCTTGGACTAACAACTGCTCCAGTGGAGGTAGTGTACGAAAGAGCTGCTTATAGATGGCACAATGCCACGAAGCAAAGAGAGTGTCAGCTCCTCAATGGATTTTAAAAAGTGATTGCTTATGATGTTGATCATAGTTTGGAATTTCTTGGTGTTTCCTTTTTGTATCACTTCTTGGGTGGCAACTGCTTTTGTGATCTCTGAGGATTTAGGTCTTGGACTAACAACTGCTCCAGTGGAGGTAGTGTACGAAAGAGCTGCTTATAGATGGCACAATGCCACGAAGCAAAGAGAGTGTCAGCTCCTCAATGGATTTTAAAAAGTGATTGCTTATGATGTTGATCATAGTTTGGAGATTTCTTGGTGTTTCCTTTTTGTTTTTTATCTGTTTTACATTTTCAAGTGTGAACTGTATTAAACTGTAGCTCTGTATTGAGATTTGGATAGTAAGTTTATTATTGACTGAGTCCAGTCACTTCCAAAGGCCAGAAGAGAGAGAATGTCTTCTTTAAAGATGAGTAGAACTCAGAGTATCCCCTAGCAAACATTCCTTCACAGCTCTTTGGTCAAATTATATCCCATCTCACTTCTTAAACCGTCACTGACAAGAGGAATATAATGACTGTGATTGGTCTTAGACCAGTAGCTTTCAGCTCTGTCATATCTGAAGCCGGTTTTTAAAAACAGATATTTTGTTTTGTCCCTCAACCATCTATGCAAATGAAATGCATAGAAAATATAATATACCTCATATTCAAGTAAAATAATCAGTAAGATGTCCTAAGTGAAATACCAAGGAGAAATAAGAGGAAAATAATGTATAATAAAATAAAATACTTTTTAGTATGTAAATGGCCAGGCATAGTTGCACAAGAAGGCCTAGTAACATATTTGAATATTTATGTGGTACAGAGAATCACCTTGTATGCAACAGCTGCAAAATACAATTTGATATACATGTATTGTTTTAGCAATGCAAAAACCTTGAGAAGTGCTGCCTGTGGTGATGTAAACTTTTGAAATAGTGAAGAAGTTTTGGTAAAGTCACAAAACAAAGGGTATTTTCCTCTTAATTTACAAAATAGTTGTATATTATAGATGCTTTGGGTTTATATGTGTGTTGTGATTAGGTTGTAAGTCCAGGTTATTATAACCAGGTGCTTTATCTCCATGAAAGGACACTTAAGAATCATGAGGAACACAGGACAATTCTTCATTGTCTGGGACCGGCCAGAGCATGCAGACCTTCCCTGCTAAGTGCCAGGAGCATTCACTGTGACAGTCTGAGACTGCCACAGATTTCCAAGTAAACTTCGAAGAAAGAATTAACTGCTGCCAGTGAGAAGCTTGGCCAACACTATCAGAGTTTAGGTGGCGCACATATACCTATGTGTTTACATGTTGGGCTTCCCTGGTAGCTCAGACAGTAAAGAACCTGCCTGCACTCCCGGAGACCCCAATTTGATCCTGAGTCGGGAAGATCTGGAGTAGTAATGGCTACCCACTCCCGTATCTTGCCTGGAGAATTCCATGGACAGAGGAGCCTGGCAGGCTCCAGTCCACAGAGTAGTAGGCAAAAGATCACTTACTTTTCATAGGAGCCTAAAACAGATGCTGTTTCATTTGGGCAGTGGCTTCAAAAGCAGAATGATGGAATCGGCGTGGCAGCGTAGTAGAAAAGGAGCTTGGCTATGGCCTCAGATATGGCAGGTCCAGTTCTGGCTCTTGGACTTTCCAGCACTGTGCTCTTATACCAGTTACAGAGGCGGCTGAGCTCCAGGTTTTTTTTCCTGTAAAATATGACCATAACACCTGCCTGCATCGGTGTGATGAAATAATTTGTATAAAGTCCCTGGTTCCTAGAAGGAGTTTCATAAACCAGTGATTACTGTGTTATAAATCACAGCAGTATGCCCCTGTTTATTTAGGATAGGTTGCTGTTTTCTGTTGGTAGGCAAGAGGACGTATCTATGAGAAGCTACTAATAAGTGTCATAGGTTTTGTGAGATTTAAGTGCATAAAGTGTGAAGCTCTGGGCTTAAATAAAATCTGGATTCATTGTGTTCTTTCCAGCTCCAAGCCTTCCAACCATTTTTCATTTTTTTGAATCTTCCATACTCTGTCATCAGAGGTGAAGAATTTGCTTTGGAAGTAACCATATTCAATTATTTGAAAGATGCCACTGAGGTAATGTGCTAAAAGGTTTGTTCATCATTTACATGTCAGGAAAAAATGAAGAAAACATGCTGGCATTGGGTTATGTAGTGTTTGGGCATCTACAAATTGTATGCATTTCTGGAATATTGAAATCAGCTGTACTTTGCCCACCACTTCTTCAGCTTGTTACTGTTGAAGGATATTGCTGGCATGTCCGGGCGTTTTCCCCTTAATTTCTAGTGCAGGTTCTTTGCTTTATTCCCACAACTTCGTTTCTTGACATCTCTTCCTCTTTCCTGCCCTTTCTCCCCACATTTCCCCCTGCTCCACTCCACATGGAGAATGTCTTGCCACTACACTGCCATTGAGTGCCACTGCCACTGGCAAGCATTTATTCCTTTCAGGGACTGGTTTGGAACTAAGGTGTCTTCCCTGAGGAGTCTCACTCATGTTGTTAGGCTTGCGGTCCCCATATTTGTACAATATTTTATGTTTTTTTTTTAATCTATTTTTAAATGGAGGATACTTGCTTTACAATGTTGTGGTTTCTGCCATACATCAGCATGAGTCAGCCATAGCTATACATATGTCTCCTCTCTCTTGGACCCTCCCCGCCCCCAGCATCCACCCCTCTAGGTTATCACAGGGCACTGGGTTGAGCTCCCTGTGTTAATGTATTCTGTTTCCAAGGCTTTGATTTTTGAGTCATGGTCTGGTGTCCCCTCAGCCAGTCAGTTCCCTATAAGGCAGGGGTAGGCCCACTGTGTGTATTGTGCCCATAGTGATGCTAATGAAATGATTCCCACACCACCCCCACCCCTAGACTAGGGGTTGTAATTAACCTCACTACCATCATCTCTTTAAGCACTATGTCTAGAGAATAAACCGATTCTTATTTTCTAATTTTACTTTTTAATTTTCTCTTTATAGTGTAAAGAGCAAAAGATCTGGAGTCAGAAGGCCCAGATTCGGTATCCAGGTTGCCCACTTAACGACAAATAAATTAATTGCAGTTTACTCATCTGTTAGATTAGAAATATTTTGAGAAACAGATGAGAAAATAAGTGGGAAAAATAATTCGTAAAGTCTAGGATCCAGAGAAATGCTCTTCTTGATGAGCCTGGCAACTTTAAAGTACTCTGCGAAAGTTTACAGCCAGCATGTGCTTCAGGACTAGTGTCTGAGTCATAGTTTTCTTGGAATAATTTTAGCAGAGATTCTCAATGAGTGTAATAACATTTCATCCTGTTTGCCTCAGGTTTTTCTAATGGGACTAGTGTCCCAGGATGACACAGCTGAGTCAGGCTGGTGGTAGTACCGTGATATGAAATAACCCAGCTCTCAGAAAATGAGAGAATTTAATGTTAATGGGAGTTTATGTTAGACTTGAAGAAGGCCATTTCCCCACTTGTCTTGAGGTAGGTGGAAAAAGCGTGGGAAAGCACTAGGTTTTTCCTGTTACCTCTACACGCTCTTGTTGGCTGAACCTTTCTGTCTCGTTTTTCTCTAGTCTTGGGCCTCACAGATTTAACCGCACTTAAAAGGGTATGACAACCCATTCCAGTATTCTTGCCTGCAGAATCCCATGGACAGAGGAGCCTGGTGGGCTGCAGTCCATAGTATTGCAAAGAGTCGACTGAAGCTACTTAGCATGTATGCACAAAGTAGCTTTTTACTGAGGAGCAATTTATTATACAGGCCTTTGATGACTTTTTTTTTCTTTCAGGTTAAGGTAATCATTGAGAAAAGTGATGCATTTGATATTCTAATGGCTTCGAATGAAATAAATGCCACGGAACACCAACAGACCATTCTGGTTCCCAGTGAGGATGGGGCAACTGTTCTTTTCCCGGTCAGGCCGACACGTCTGGGGGAAGTGCCCATTACGGTCACAGCTGTTTCACCTGCTGCTTCTGACGCCGTTACCCAGAGGGTTTTAGTGAAGGTAAATACTTGAAGTCTAAAATGAAATGGAAATACATAATTGAAAAGGAAGCAGAAGATAGTTTTTCTCATAGTTAAATTTGTTTTCAAGACCTAGTAGGACATCTTCTCCACCCTCCAGGAATGCCTAATGTTTCTCTCATCTAAATGTAAAAATATATCATGCAATTGGAGGTAATTGCCAATGTCTTATTCAAATTTATAGTATGATTTTAAAGCAGGTTATATTTACACTCTGTGTGACACTGGAATCCTGTTAAATTGTGCCAAGTTGATATATAGATTTTGAATTTTGGAATTCCTCAGTACAGGTAGAATAGGTTTTGTAGGGTTTTTTTGGAGAAGACAGGATGCACAAAAAGGCAATTCAGCATAGTGGATAAGCACTTGTGTTCTGGAGGGAGGCAGTCCTGAGTTTCATCCTAGCTCTGTCAAGGGTGCCTTTGGACAAGGTATTTAATCTCTGTCTTTGAATTATAAAAGGACCTATTTCAGAAGGTTTCTCATCCCCTTTTCATCTTCTCCTTTATCATTTCCATTGCCATTCTGTGAAATATTTTCTCTAATTTAAAGAGAAAGTAAACATTTATTAACAGGTTTGAACCAAGAATCAAGACCTTGTAGGTACTTATCTAACCATACACAGGCCAGATGATTAACCCATTATCTACCTATGCTGCTGCCGCTTCTAAGTCACTTCAATCGTGTCCGACTCTACGACCCCACAGACGGCAGCCCACCAGGCTCCCCCATCCCTGGGATTCTCCAGTCAAGAACACTGGAGTGCGTTGCCATTTCCTTCTCCAATGCATGAAAGTGAACAGTGAAAGTGAAGTCGCTCAGTGGTGCCCAACTCCTAGCGACCCCATGGACTGCAGCCTACTAGGCTCCTCTGTCCATGGGATTTTCCAGGCAGGAGTGCTAGAGTGGGGTGCCATCGCCTTCTCTGTTATCTACCTATAGTTTTCTCTAAACAGAGGAATAGAGACCATGTTAATTGTGTTACTTTTTATCAACAGGCTGAAGGAATAGAAAAATCGTATTCACAATCCATCTTGCTAGATTTGACTGACAGCACACTGCAAACTACCCTGAAAACACTGAGTTTCTCCTTTCCTCCTCATACAGTGAGTGGCAGTGAGAGGGTTCAGATCACTGCAATTGGTAAGAATAGAGTATGTCACTCTCATTACTGGTTTATTTGTATATGGTAATACACATTTCACATTTATTTGTACATGCGTCTTCTTTTTTAATAAATTATTTAAATTGAAGTACAGTTGAATGACCTTGTTTGGGGGAACAGTAAAGTAATTCAGTTATACATATGTATATATGTGTATATTTTCAGATTCTGTTCCATTATAGTTTATTGCAAGAAATTGAGTGTAGTTCCCTGTACTATACAGTAGGTCCTTTTTAGGCATATTTTCTTATTTAATCCTAAGCAAATAAGAAGGAGTTGTAAAAAGTTCTAGTTGCTGCCAACCACTGATCACAGTAGAAAGGCAAGTAAGACGTGAGTTCTGGACCAGTTCTCAGCCTTTCAGGTGCACATGAACCTTCTGGGTACTCTGTGTGAAGGCGGGTTCTGGCTCAGCAGGCGTGGGTGAGCCCCGGATCCTGCATTTCTAACAGGTCCCCGGGTGTGGCTGATGTCTCTGGTGTGCAGTCCAGTGTTTGAGTAGCCAGGCCACAGTGTTGTGTGGCTGGAGGGAGGAGTGGTTCTGCCTTTGTGGCTCTCAGTCACTGGTGAATATCACGGTCTTCTCTGGAGCTTTGAAAAGAGCAAATAACTGGGTTCCACTCCCAGTCTACTCAGTGAGACTCCCCTGGCCTTTGGCTAGGGCATGCATGTCTTGAAAAGGTTCTGCTAGTGCTTCTGACGACCAGAAGTTGAGGACCACTGCCTCGAGCGGTTCTCTGTGCGGAACACAAGTCCCCCGTACCGCTGGAAGCCACCCACTGACTTGGTCACCTCCTAGTTGCCTTGGTAACCCCAGAGGACTCTCAACTATTAGAACTTCCACAGAAATGGCCTATTTGTATAGTTGTGCTTTACGAATAACTGAAAGAAATGTTTAGATTTTGTTATTGTTCAGTCGCTGAGTAGTGTCCGACTTTGTGACCCCATGGACTGCAGCACACCAGACTTCCTTGTCCTTCACTATCTCCTGGAGTTTGCTCAAACTTGAGTGGATGATGCTATCCAACCATCTCATCCTCTGTCACCCCCTTCTCCCCCTGCCCTTAGTCTTTCCTAGCATCAGGGTCTTTTCTTTTCTCTTTAAAAATTTTTTTTAAATACTTTATTCTACTTTACAATACTGTATTGGTTTTGCCATACATTCAAATGAATCACCCACAGGTGTACACGATCTCCCAATGCCAAAGCCCCCTCCCACCTCCCACCCCACACCATCTCCCCGGATCATCCCGTACACCAGCCCCAAGCATCCTGTATCCTGTATTGAACATAGACTGGTGCTTCATTTCTTATATGATAGTATACATGTTTCAGTGCCATTCTCCCAAATCATCCCACCCTCTCCCTCTCCCTCAGAGGCCAAAAGTCTGTTCTATACCTCTGTGTCTCTGTGTTGTCTCACCTACAGGGTCATCATTACTATCTTTCTAAATTCCATATATATGTGTCAGTATACTGCATTGGTGTTTTTCTTTCTGGCTTACTTCACTCTCTATGATCGGCTCCAGTTTCATCCATCTCATTAGAACTGAGTCAAATTTATTCTTTTTAAGGGCTGAGTAATACTCCATTGTGTATATGTAGCACAGCTTTCTTATCCATCGGCTCTTTGCATCAGGTAGCCCAGGTATTGGAAATGTTTTGATTAATGACATCTAAATAATTTGTTAGGTCTTTGAGGTGTCAAGACCTAAGGCACTTTTTCAGAGGTTCTTTTGAATCTCACCTGTAGGTGTAGTGCTTTTTATTATTACTCCAAACAATCCGTCCCTCTAGAGAGGGCTTTTGGGGGAGACTTAGCTATAATTCTTAAAAAGAAATAACTAAAATCTCTGTGGAGGAGAGTACATTCTGGTTAAGCACCTCCCACAGTGGTGGGGTGCTGGGGGATGGTATGGCGTGTGTGCACACACACAGAGGGGAGAGCCTTGAAGTTTTTTCTTTCTAAACTTTTTATTTTATATTGGGGCAAAGGCTACCCATTCCAGTATTCTGGCCTGGAGAATTCCATAGACTGTGCAGTCCATGGTGTCGGGAAGAGTCAGACATGACTGAGTGATAGCTTATGGTGAACGGTGCCGGATTTGTCATCTCCGAAAAAGATTTAACTTCAGGACTAGGGACCAGGCTTGATCACTCAAGAGCTTTTGTGTAATGGAGTTTTATTAAAGTGAAAAGGAACAGGGAAAGCTTCTGACATAGACATCGGAAGGGGAATGGAGAATGCCCCCCTTGCTAGTGTTAGCAAGGGAATTAAATACTTTTGTAATTGGTTGTTACAGTAAATCAAAAGAATGTCTCAAGGTTGTATCATCTCCGAAAAAGATTTAACTTCAGGACTAGGGACCAGGCTTGATCACTCAAGAGCTTTTGTGTAATGGAGTTTTATTAAAGTGAAAAGGAACAGGGAAAGCTTCTGACATAGACATCGGAAGGGGAATGGAGAATGCCCCCCTTGCTAGTGTTAGCAAGGGAATTAAATACTTTTGTAATTGGTTGTTACAGTAAATCAAAAGAATGTCTCAAGGTTGTAAACATCTTACTAGACTAACTCCCACAATATACATTTAAATAACAGAAGATTTAGAAGATTTTCAGGAAGGAGAAACATGTCCTCAAGCAGGATACGTTATTGTTATATAATCCTTACTAAGGAATGTAGGAGAAAACGTTTGTCCTTTCCTCCTTGAGAATTTCAGACCCCTGTCTCCTCCTTGAGAGCCCCAGACCCCTTTCTCCTCCTCGGGAACCCTGGC
The DNA here is from genome assembly GCA_006408675.1 of Madoqua kirkii. Classification (NCBI taxonomy): domain Eukaryota; kingdom Metazoa; phylum Chordata; class Mammalia; order Artiodactyla; family Bovidae; genus Madoqua; species Madoqua kirkii. The sequence goes on from SJYC01067749.1 coordinate 105,855, forward strand.
CTTCATATCAGCCTGCCTAGGAATTGCTTCTCTCATGAGCAGCTTTCATTTTCTTTCATAGCCAGTTAACAGTGTTGTGGTAGTTTCGGGTAAACAGTGAAGGGACTCAGCCATACATATACATGCATCCATTCTCCCCCAAACTCCCATCCCATCCCGGCTGCCACATAACATTGAGCAGAGTTCCATGTGCTGGTCCCTGTTGGTTATCCATTTATAATAAAGCAGTGTATATATCCGGAGAAGGCAATGGCAGCCCACTCCAGTACTCTTGCCTGGCAAATCCCATGGACAGAGGAGCCTGGTAGGCTGTAGTCCATGGAGTCGCTGAGGAGTTGGACACGACTGAGCGACTTCACTTTCACTTTTCACTTTTATGCACTGGAGAAGGAAATGGCAACCCACTCCAGTGTTCTTGCCTGGAGAATCCCAGAGATAAGGGAGCCCGGTGGGCTGCCGTCTCTGGGGTCACACAGAGTTGGACACAACTGATGTGACTTAGGAGTAGTGTATCCCCAAACTCCCTAACTATCCCTTCCCCCTAAGAGCCGTGAAGTTTGAGTGTGTACCATCTTTCCTTATATTGGAATGAGTCTGCTTGTGATTGTTGAATATTCTGAAGTTTCATTTTAAAGTTTGATTTAAAATAATGTTTTTTTCAAGTTTTCTTTTTATATAGTATTTATTTTAAAAAAGCTGTTTGTTTTTTTATTTTCTACTAAAAAACCTATTTGTGTTTTACTTGGTGAATATTGGTTTGCTTCTTTGAATATTAAAAATCCACGTTTATGTTCACTTTGAATATTAAAAGCATAATGTGCAGTAGTGGTAATAATAAACAAAACCTGCTCTGGTATTTACTTCTTTGAGTTAACATCTAAAGTTTAAGACATGGTACTCTAGCATGACTGTAGCCTACCCGCATGAAAGTCTTCCTCTCCTATTTGGATTTATTTTTCTAGGAGCAAGTTTTTAATAGGTATTTGGACTTGGAATGGTGAAGTTTTTAAAGTAAACCACACTGAGGAATGGTCTTCTCTATACAGTTCAACCATAGTGAGGTCAAAATTAGAACTCAGCCTTTAAATTTTAAATTTTTACTTATTTTCTTGAGTCATGGTGTTAGAATGTGGGTAAGAGTGTGTTTTGTTTAACTTTATGTTATTAACTTTGAAAAGTACTTTTAACCTGTTTTGATCCTGAAATTCACTGAAACATATATACCAGTTACTTCTACTTTGTTGTTGAAAATAAAGCACATTGAAAAACACCAAGCCCTGCCCTTAGAATGTCATTTCTCAAGAATTTATAGTGTATTAGTAAGGAAATCAAAGTAAAGTTCTATTTATGTGAAGAATACTAATAGTAAAACTTGACTTCCCTGTATAAGAATGATGATTTCTAATGCAAATCCTGACAATTTGGTTAGAAATTAAAAAAAAACAAACAAACAACTTACAGTTTTCTTATATGTGTTGTATGTTTGAGCTAAAAGTCTCCCATTTTGTTGCATAATCTTCAAGTTTAGTACCATTGTATAATCATTTATTTGGCTGATCTTCCTAAAAGCCTGATGTAAAGTTTCTGCTGTGTTCCTGGCAGTGAAACAGTCATAGTGCTTCAGTGTTGGGTGCTTTCTGCTCTCTTTGCCACTAGGAAGTATGGTTATTGAGAATTTGCTGACCTCGATAAATATCTTGTGCTTTCAGGAGATATTCTTGGTTCTTCCATCAATGGCTTGGCCTCTCTGATTCGGATGCCTTATGGCTGTGGTGAACAGAACATGATAAATTTTGCTCCAAATATTTATGTTTTGGATTATCTGATTAAAAAGAAACAAATTACTGAGTATTTAAAAGAAAAAGCCCTTTCTTTTATGAGGCAAGGTAAGCATTTTAGAAATATACTTTAAAAAAATGCATTTGTTTCTGTTTTTGGTTTGTTTTTGGTCAGAGTTGACTCTAGACTGTATTTCAGAATGGACAGATTTTGTCTTTGCTGTGTAACTGTGACATGAAATGGTGTGGAATGTGCTAGACGTGTTAACAGCTGTCACTGCTTGTCCTCAGCTCCAGGCTCACTGACTGCCGCTAAGCTGTTTGTTAAAGGAGTTTGATCTTGGAAGGGCTTATATTTTCATAAGGGATTGGAAATTTAATGTCACTTAAAAATCTGATGGTGAAGGACAGGCAAGGCTGGTGTGCTGCAGTTCATGGGGTCGCAAAGAGGTGGACATGACTTAGTGACTGAACAACAACAAAATTGGAAGAAATGAGTAATCACTGAGTCATTCCACATTTCTGGAGTATCTCTTAGGGACCAGGGTCAGTTCCCATGCTGAGGCAGCAGGAAGTCAGGCCTTTCCTCCCAGGGAAGTCCGTGTTCAGTGGAGAAAGTCTGTATGTAGTGAACACGTGTGGCATATGTGGCGGGGGCTTTTAACATTCCAAGTAGCTGGGGGCTAGAAGGGAAGAGTGAGTATTCGGGCCCCTCCTGGCCACATGGAAAACATGATAACTCTGCCCTGGTGCCCTGGGGAGGCTGATGCTGTTTGCAGACACACAGATGCTCTGTGTCTACAAGTTGCTAATAACAATAATTAACATCGGTTGATGCTTACAAATGTGGCAGGCGGTGTTCTAAGCACCTTACATAGTATTTTACTTACTGGTCACAGTCAGTATGGTTATTGTCCTCCTCTTTTTACAGATAAAAGTCTGTAAAAATCTGCCACAGAAAAACTGCCTAATTTGTTAGGTCACTTAACAGATGAGTGGCAGACCTGGGGTCTGAACTCACTGTCTAGCCCCAGAATCCATACTCTTAATGTCCATACTTGGGAGAAAATGAAAAGTTGTGAGGCATTTTTAATAATGTAAACTTGATTTTCTCCCACTACTCTAAAAGCTAGCCACCCAGAGTCACAGTTTCAGCTTTGTGCTTCCATTAGGGGACCTCTAGCAAGATCAAGGGATTGGGGAGCCCGGTGGGCTGCCGTCTATGGGGTCGCACAGAGTCTGACACGACTGAAGCAACTTAGCAGCAGCAGCAGCAGCAGCAGCAGCAGCAGCAGCAGCAGAAAGATCTAGGTGGCTCAGTGGTAACATCTCAGTGGTAACATCTCTGTGTGGCTGAGCTTATCATCTGCACAGTGTGGGGTATCTGCTGTCCATCAAACTGATGAGGAAATTGGTCAAAATTATAGGAAACTGCTTGTTCAATATAATCTATGAATTGAATGAACACTTTCCATCTTACCTTTTTTAAAACAATGAATGGGTTAAATGCCAATAGAGGCAAGCTTGTTAGTGCTTTGGCTAACTTTTTCACAGTTAAGAATGAGAAAACTCAGTAAAGACGTTATTTTAATGTGAGCTTTTCTTCCAGATTCCCTCATTATGAAGGGGCATGTTTATCCCAAACTAACTGCTGTGTAATAATGATAATAACTTACCCTGTTTTACAAAAATTTTAATATAATTTTTACAAAAGCCCTTGGAGATAGGAGACTGTTATTGCTTCCATTTTGCAGATGAGAAAACTGAGGTATGGGAGGCTGAATAACTTCCCCATTGTTCCACTGGATGGCCTGGCTCCCAAGTCCATGCTCAGAATGCCAAGAGATAGCATTACTTTGCAACATTCTTAGGTTGTTGGAAGCAATAGGAGAGGATGGAGGAGGACCAGGAATTGGGCCAAGACTCTTCAGTATGACCAACATGTAAGAGGTCTCAATGGGAGTTCTGAAAAAATAGGAAGGGAGGCCCATGGCCCCTGTAGGGAAAGAGAGGCCAGAGGTTAGAATCTCGGGTTTCAGGTTAGACCAGAGTGAGTTGTGAGATGTTAGATCCAGGAAGCTGAGCTGCAGTCAGTTTCCTGAGCACCCCCTGGGCTAGGTGGGCAAACGGGCTGAGTGTAAGTCTGGGGCTGCGTGGGAGAACAGACTTAAGGGAGGCTGGGGACTGGGGTCTGGGCTGGATGTGACCTGACTTCTGCAGTAAAGGAGATAGTGGTAGAGTTCCATCAGATTAGAGCCAGGTGTTTCAGGCAATTAGGTTTCCCTGGTGGCGCAGATGGTAAAGAATCTGCAGTGTAGGAGAAGTTCTGATCCCTGGGTCGGAAAGATCCCCTGGAGAAGGAAATGACAACCCATTCCAGTATTCTTGCCTGGAAAATTCCATGGACAGAAGAGCCTGGCGGGCCATAATCCCTGAGGTCACAAAGTGCTGGATGCGACTGATACTTTGCAGGAATTTATGACATCTCATGCCCAGTTCCTTCAGTCCTCTAGGAAGTTCTCAAAGATGTAGCAATTGATACTTTCTGTACTGAAAGAAAGTGAAAGTGAAGTCGCTCAGTCATGTCTGACTCTTTGTGACCCCATGGACTGTAGCCTACCAGACTCCTCTATCCATGGGATTCTCCAGGCAATAGTACTGGGGTGGATTGCCATTTCCTTCTCCAGGGGATCTTCCCAACCCAGGGATTGAACCCGAGTCTCCCGGATTGTAGACAGACGCTTTACTGTCTGAACCACCAGGGAAGTACTGAGCTGCCCCTTAAAAATTATTCTCCTTTCTGCATATGTTTGTGAATTAGCCATTTTTTTTCAGTTTAGCTATTAATTTATTTAAAAAGAATGGTAAAGATATCAAATGTTCTATCATATATGCAGAAAACACATGTTATTAATGTTTCAAGTACTTACGATCTTTGTGTAATGCATCTTTGCATGTCCTCTACCTGGAATGGTCTTCATGATCTATGAACTATGTTTGCTTGATAAAATCCACTGATTTTTAAAGCGATTCAGTCATATTTTAAATATATAAATACAGGAGCTGCTTTTTTTCCCAAGAGTCAAGCTTATTGGAAACAAGGTAACCGGGTAAGTTAATTATCATTACTACGCAGAAGTTAGTTTAGGATAAACATGTCCCTTCATAATGAGGGAACCTGGAGGAAAAGCTCACATTAAAATAATGTCTTTACTGAGTTTTCTAATTCTTAACTGTGGAAAAGTTAGCCAAATCACTAACAACTGCTGTGTAATAATGATAATAACTTACCCTGTTTTACAAAAATTTTAATATAATTTTTACAAAAGCCCTTGGAGATAGGAGACTGTTATTGCTTCCATTTTGCAGATGAGAAAACTGAGGTATGGGAGGCTGAATAACTTCCCCATTGTTCCACTGGATGGCCTGGCTCCCAAGTCCATGCTCAGAATGCCAAGAGATAGCATTACTTTGCAACATTCTTAGGTTGTTGGAAGCAATAGGAGAGGATGGAGGAGGACCAGGAATTGGGCCAAGACTCTTCAGTATGACCAACATGTAAGAGGTCTCAATGGGAGTTCTGAAAAAATAGGAAGGGAGGCCCATGGCCCCTGTAGGGAAAGAGAGGCCAGAGGTTAGAATCTCGGGTTTCAGGTTAGACCAGAGTGAGTTGTGAGATGTTAGATCCAGGAAGCTGAGCTGCAGTCAGTTTCCTGAGCACCCCCTGGGCTAGGTGGGCAAACGGGCTGAGTGTAAGTCTGGGGCTGCGTGGGAGAACAGACTTAAGGGAGGCTGGGGACTGGGGTCTGGGCTGGATGTGACCTGACTTCTGCAGTAAAGGAGATAGTGGTAGAGTTCCATCAGATTAGAGCCAGGTGTTTCAGGCAATTAGGTTTCCCTGGTGGCGCAGATGGTAAAGAATCTGCAGTGTAGGAGAAGTTCTGATCCCTGGGTCGGAAAGATCCCCTGGAGAAGGAAATGACAACCCATTCCAGTATTCTTGCCTGGAAAATTCCATGGACAGAAGAGCCTGGCGGGCCATAATCCCTGAGGTCACAAAGTGCTGGATGCGACTGATACTTTGCAGGAATTTATGACATCTCATGCCCAGTTCCTTCAGTCCTCTAGGAAGTTCTCAAAGATGTAGCAATTGATACTTTCTGTACTGAAAGAAAGTGAAAGTGAAGTCGCTCAGTCATGTCTGACTCTTTGTGACCCCATGGACTGTAGCCTACCAGACTCCTCTATCCATGGGATTCTCCAGGCAATAGTACTGGGGTGGATTGCCATTTCCTTCTCCAGGGGATCTTCCCAACCCAGGGATTGAACCCGAGTCTCCCGGATTGTAGACAGACGCTTTACTGTCTGAACCACCAGGGAAGTACTGAGCTGCCCCTTAAAAATTATTCTCCTTTCTGCATATGTTTGTGAATTAGCCATTTTTTTTCAGTTTAGCTATTAATTTATTTAAAAAGAATGGTAAAGATATCAAATGTTCTATCATATATGCAGAAAACACATGTTATTAATGTTTCAAGTACTTACGATCTTTGTGTAATGCATCTTTGCATGTCCTCTACCTGGAATGGTCTTCATGATCTATGAACTATGTTTGCTTGATAAAATCCACTGATTTTTAAAGCGATTCAGTCATATTTTAAATATATAAATACAGGAGCTGCTTTTTTTCCCAAGAGTCAAGCTTATTGGAAACAAGGTAACCGGGTAAGTTAATTATCATTACTACGCAGAAGTTAGTTTAGGATAAACATGTCCCTTCATAATGAGGGAACCTGGAGGAAAAGCTCACATTAAAATAATGTCTTTACTGAGTTTTCTAATTCTTAACTGTGGAAAAGTTAGCCAAATCACTAACAAGCTTGCCTTAAACTTATAATTAAGTTTAAGCAGTGGTACGAGGGACTCTTGGTATAGTGTTCAGTTCAGTTCAGTCACTTAGTCATGTCTGACTCTTTGCAACCCCATGAACCACAGCACGCCAGGCCTCCCTGTCCGTCACCAACTCCCAGAGTCCATCCAAACCCATGTCCACTGAGTCAGTGATGCCATCCAGCCATCTCATCCTCTGTCGTCCCCTTCTCCTTCTGCCCTCAATCTTTCCCAGCATCAGGGTCTTTTCGAATGAGTTAGCTCTTCACATCAGGTGGCCAAAGTATTGAAGTTTCAGCTTCAACATCAGTTCTTCCAGTGAACATCCAGGACTGATCTTCTTTAGGATGGACTGGTTGGATCTCCTTGCAGTCCAAGGGACTCTCTAGAATCTTCTCCAGTGAGCTCCTCAAAAATGCATCTTTTCACATGATGAACTAAATCATATTAGTTATAAAGTAGTAGACAAAAACTTCTCTGTGTCATGATTTTCATTATGAGATCAATGCCTCATTTCAGAGACTCTGTTTTTCCTTTTGCTATCACGTTTGCCAGTTTTAAAAGATATACCATAGTTGTTTTAATTTTTTGAAGGGATTAAAGTGGCTTTGACACAAGTCATGATTATATTATTAAATACATTTGTGAACAGCTCATGATTTGCCTTAAATCATGCTTGGCCCAGGAGCCCTGTGACCTAACCCTGTATTTTTTTTTTTTTTTATCGAAACAACAGCTACATCATTGAATGAAGTATCTTTTACTGTCAAAAAGAAAAAGAGTCATAAAATGAAAACTTGTTCAAATATTGAAATTGTAGTTCTTGCAGCTCAGTTTTTCAAGTAAGACTCAGACCAAACTTAGTTGAAAACACATTATATTTTCTCTGTTGAAAGAAAGACGGGGAACAATAGGTTTCAGAACTTGATGCTGCATTTGGCCTTCACAAGAATGGCTAGAGGCAATAGCGAAGATGCTAAAAAAAATGGTGGTGAATTTCTCACTGTCCATTTCATGTCAGAAAGAGTGAGGAAGTTGATAATGAATATTTTTCTTTTAGTATAGAAAATATTTTAATCATTTGGGGGGCAGAGAAAGATTGATTCAGCCACAAACAGCTGAGTTTACTTCTTTTACTTGTATGCAGTTGTGACGCTTGTGATAAACTAAGACAAATTATGTTTAGAACTTTATTTTTCTGGGTGCTTTGGTACTTTGCTCTTTATTATAATAAATTGTACATATTTTACCTTCATGACTATTCCAAAGAAAATTCATGACCCACAATGTATATATCTTGTTCGACCCTTTATAAACAGTTCATGCTTCATTATTTTAAATTTTAGAAGCATCTGGTTTCTGATTATATATTACTTTCTAATGCAAAGCTCTTTATAAAACTAGGAACTTAAAGACAATACTCTTATTTCCTCATAAACTTTTGGAGAAAACCGTGTTTTTGCCTTTCTCACCTGGAGATGAAAAGTCTCCAATTTAGGTGACCACCCTGGAACACTGAATTACTACACTAACATAAAGCTCACAGCCAAGCAAGCTGTCTGTTTCTCTTATGGAACTGGATGGCTTGGAGGACAAGTAGCCGTGGGTTCTCATGATACGTGGGTGGCTTCAGACAGGGAAGGACGCCGCACCAGAGATCCACTTGGTTCTGGTTCCCTCCTCTTTTGCCCAGGGAGCAGAGCTGGAGGTTTGGAGTCTCAGTTTCACCTAAACCAGCTCAGGAAATGTACTCCATACCTGGAGACTATCTGCAGGTCATCGCCTCCTCTGGGCTGGCTGCTCCTGGAGAAAGAACTGTGCCAGTTGTTGATATTAATGGCGATAGTTAGAGGTCAGCCACCTGAGGGGTAATTTCCCTACGTGCTGATCTCATCTCTCTGAAGGTTTCACAGGAATCCATCCTGGGAACTGCCGCTGTGTCAGACGGGCACTTGGTCCTCCCCTCACGTTGGTCCATCTTCCCACAGAAGCACCTCCTCCAGTGCTGGAGGGACCTGGAGCATCCCTTCCCTTTTCTCCACTTCCCTTCCTCTCCTCCCTTTAGTTTGTCATCTGTCTTTCAACTTTGCCTCTAGTGTTTTGCCATGGGAAAGTTTAAAACAATTTTGTTGCTCTTATCAATTTTTTTTTCTTAAATTTGGATGGTTAGAAAGTCCTTTTCTACACCTATGTTAGAGAGCAATGTCTGTTATTTTTTGAGAGCATGTAAAAGGTACTGTGCAAAGGACTTTATATATATATGTAAATTTTTTTTATTTTCTACTAGAGTATAGCTGGTTAACAATGTTGTGATCATTTCAGGCAAACAGGGAAGAGACTCAGCCATACCTATACATGCATCCGTTCTCCCTGCACTCCCCTCCCATCCAGGCTGCCTTGTAACACTGGGCAGAGTTCCATGTGCTGTACAGTAGGTCTTTGTTGGTTGTTTCACTGGGTGAAGTAAATCAGACAGAGAAAGAGAAATAGCATATGACATCCCTTATATGTGGACTCTAAAAAGAAATGATACAAATGAACTTATTCACAAAGCAGGAACAGACTTACAGAGAACGAATTTACGGTCCCTGGGGGGAGGGGTGGTGGGAAAGGACTTTTCATATATTAATTATTGAAAAAGCTTAGTGAATTAGTAGGAAGCAGCGGCTTTGGAAACAGACCGACCTTGGCTAGTGCCTAAATTCAGTGCCTACCAACGTGTAACCTTGTACATGACGTATTCTCAGTTCCTGTCTCTTCATCTCTAAATAATGGGATAATCATAGAGTTGTGGGAATATCAGAGTTATACCTGTAAAGGGCTTTGACCAGTTCCTGACACATAGGCAGTGTTGGATAACTTACTTATCATAATATTTCGTATTAAATTGGGCTTCCCTCGTGTCTCAGACAGTAAAGAATCCGCCTGCAATGAGGGAGACCTGGGTTCGATCCCTGGGTTGGGAAGATCCCCTGGAGAAGGGAATGGCAACCCACTCCACTATTCTTGGCTGGAGAATCCCATGGACAGAGGAGCCTGGTGGGCTACAGTCCATGGGGTTGCAAAGAGTTGGACATGACTGAAGCAAGTTAGCATACAAGCATTGAAACCGTTGTAGTTTGCCAGACTTAAATACTCCACTTTTTAATTTACTTGCTTTATTATTTATTTATTTATTTGACTGTACCAAGTGCTAGTTGCGGCATGTGGGATCTAGTTCCCGACCAGGAAACAGACCTGGGCCCTCTGTGTTGGGAGTGCAGAGTCTTAGCTGATGGAGCACCAGGAGAGTCCCTAATTTACCTGCTTTTGAATGGCTAGAAATTTGGCTGTGTAATGGTATTCCGCCTTTATTCCAGTTTGGGGCTATCTCAGTTTTAATTTGTGCATTCTACTTGGAAGGTCCTGATGTTCTTAATCTCCCACAGTACATAATATGGAAAATAGTCAGTGTTACTTGATTTCATGTCCTCTTTCCCATTTTCTGCTCATGTCTCCTCAATATGAAGTCATGATCAGAAACTTCCATTCACTGCAGCTTGACTACATTGGTGATCTGTTCTGTTGTCTTCAGGTTACCAGAGAGAGCTGCTCTATCAGAGGGAAGATGGCTCTTTCAGTGCTTTCGGGAGTGACGACCCTTCTGGAAGCACTTGGTAAGTGTTTCTGCTCATGGAGCAAGTCCACGTCATGGAGTGGGCTCTGACTAGGTCAGGACGGCTGTGAAATTGACAGGTGCATCTCTGTATCTGCTTGGAGCCTGCGTTCTCCAGAGCCTGAATTTAAAAGAGATTCTCCCTTTCAAATATGGCTTTAAAGCACTAGTAAATCAGACACTTTTATTTAGGAAAGATAAGCCATAAATTCTCTCTTTTTATTTTTTTGGTGGGAAAAGCAGCAATAAAATACTTTATGATGATGGTGCAGCTGGCAAGAAAAATTGGTGAGAAATACAGGGTATTGGGACATAGTTCTTTTAAGATTTTTTTAAAGATCACTTTTTAAAATGCTTTATTTATTTATTTATTGGCCTCACTGCACGGAATGTGGGATCTTATCTCCCTGACCAGAGATTGAACCCCTACTCCCTGCAGTGGAGGCTCAGAATTTTAACCACTGGACTGCTTGGGGAGTCCAGTGTGTGTTTGTTTTTTTTAAACAGAGATAATTCAACATGATTTTGTGGTAACACAGTCAATGTCATTTCTTTAAGGTTACTTTTTTTGTGAAAAAACACTGAGAGGGGTCAAATAATGAACATGCAGAGTTTCCTCCAGAATGAAAGCTCTGTGTGGCTGAATTTGAATGATTGCTCTCTTCTTGAACTATCTTCAACTTTGTTTACATCAGAAAAAGACAGGCTAATTATATCAGTAGAGTTAAAGTGTGCTGTGGGAAAAACCTTCTAAATCTCAGTAGTTGATTAGCACATATTATGCACATGCTGCATTTCCACTGTGGGTCACCAGGGGGCTCTGCATCTGTGTTTCAGCCGCTATCTCCCTGTCTCACCCAGAGCCTCCGGGCTTGCTGCAGTCTGGGGACAGAAGGCTGGGATATCCAGCACTGGCACTTAAAAGCTTCAGCCCATGTGTGAGATTTCTTATCACTTTATCGTGATCAGAGCTGGTCCTGGGGCCATGCCTGACTTCTTAGGGGCCTGGAAGTGAATTTTTCTGCATACCCAAAGTTAAAGAGAACTGCATCCTATTGAATATTAGTAATAGTTACCACACTAAATCTTTTATAGCATGAAACAGATCTGCTTCAGACTTTCTTTTGGCATGAGTCAGGATATAGATCCATTAATAGAAAGGTTTCAGTGTTTTATTGCTTGATGTTCTTTTCACCTCAATATTTCTGTAGCAGAGATTGGCATACTTTTTCTTTAAAGGATCAGATAGTAAATGTGCTAGGCACTGTCGGCTACGTAGAACCTCAGTTGCATGTTTTTTCTTCTTCCCTTCATCCTATCTTCCTTTCTCCTTAAAACAAAAATAAAAACAAAAAAACTGTTTTAGGTGGAGGGTAGGGGTGGGAAGAGGTACATATAAGGAGACGGTGGGCTGTATTTGGCCCAGACAGTATTGGCCCACAGACTGGTGCCGATTCCTGTCCTGTAGGATAGAAATAACCATTTGCTCTACTTAAAAGTACTACAGTTTGATTTTGGATTAAACATACATCCATTGCTTTAGGGTTGAACCAAACGTGCGATGAGATCTTCCTAGGTAAATGCTCGGAATAGCCCGTAGGTGAATAACCTTGGACAATTTATTTAACTCTCTCTGAGTTTCATATTCTCAGCCTATAAAATAATGAGGTGGGATGAGATGATTCCCAAGTTCTTTGCCAACTCTGCTTTTTTGGAGTTGACCTGGAATTTCCCTGCCACACTTACGGGAAACTATTCCCACTGCCTGGCTGAGTTGTTTACTTTCTGTCTCTTGGTTGTTTTCTGTCCATCTGCTCCTTCTTCAGTGACTGGCCCTTTGGAGAATCTTTTGATGGGGGAAAAGTGTTATTGTTGGTGTTTTCTTGCTTAGTGTAATTTGGAGGACTTTATAAAGTGTATTTTATGTAATTTTTCCCTCCTTTTCACCAAGGTTGTCAGCTTTTGTTTTAAGATGTTTCCTTGAAGCTGATACTTACATAGACATTGATCAGAATGTGTTACACAGAACGTATACTTGGCTCAAAGGACATCAGAAATCCAATGGTGAATTTTGGGAGCCAGGAAGAGTGATCCACAGTGAGCTTCAAAGTGGCAATAAAAGTCCTGTAACTCTTACGGCTTATATTGTGACTTCTCTCCTGGGATATAAAAAATATCAGGTATTTAATCTTTAATAAATAATGGGTGGGAAATCAAAAGAAAGGTAGGTCATGATGGGTCAAATACATGTCTGGAAACATAAAGAATTTTGTAATATTCCATCACATTTGAAGTCTTGAATTGGAGTACTATTTTGCTTTGTATTTGTGGACACATTCCAACAGCTGAGAATGAAAATATCAACTCACTCTTTTGAGTAAGCTAAGAGAATTCTAAAAATGCTTTGTAACATTAAGTGTTCTTTTCATTGCTAAGGTAAGTCAACACATATTTTATCACTGGATAATGATAATTAATTTTTTAGAGGACAGAAAAGTCTTCAGAATTCGGGAATGTATTCTAGCAAACTTAGATTGTAAAGGATTTTTTTTTTTCGAAATTACCCTGGAGCAATTATAATGTCTACTAATTTAGTAAAAAGTACAGGCCTGTGTGCTAAGTAGCTTCAGTCATGTCTGGCTCTTTGTGACCCAGTGGATTATAACCTCTTAGGCTTCTCTGTCCATGGGATTCTCCAGACAAGAATACTGGAGTGGGTTGCTATGCCCTCCTCCAGGGGATCTCCCCACCCAGGGATCGAATCTGCATGTCTTATGTCTCCTGTACTGGCAGGCGGGTTCTTTACTACTAGTGCCACCTGGGAAGCCGCAGTAAAAAGTACACCCACACTCTATACAGCATGTAAGTGGGCATGGATGTCTGAGTGAGGATGGGTGTGCCCAGAAAGTTATGCGAATGAGCTTAATTTTGCTCCAGAGCTGTCTCAGTGATTGATGCCTTTTACTGCTTATTGCTGACTGCAAATGATCAAAAGCAGCCGTTCTCAATATTAAGCTCCTGCAGTTTCCTAGCCTAGTACTAGGCATGTAGGATATAACCTTCCTCACAATTTAGAGCTTCAGCACCTTAGATCATATATGTGAAGTATCTTTCTCAGGATACATTTTATGTCCTTGTCTTAGTTCATGATAGTCAATGGGAGAAACACTGGCAAAAGCACCACTTCTTATGTTTTATTCCCTCTACAGAATGGTGCCTATTTGCTTGTAAAACCTGAAAAGTGGTATTTTTTTCAAAATACATGGCAGATCTTTAATTGTCAGTGATCAGGGTGATTTCCATTGTCTAGGACAAAGTCAGATGCTTAATATACACGGAAATTGTTTTTGAATCAATGTTTGAAAATACTTTTCATATAAATATGTATGTGGTGACAGGTTATGTTGAATAGTAAAATATGTTTTCTTTCCAGCCTAATATTGATGTGCAGGAGTCTATCAACTTTCTGGAGTCTGAATTTGATAGGGGAATTTCCGACAATTACACCCTGGCACTTGTAACTTATGCACTGTCATCTGGGAGGAGCCCTAAAGCCAAGGAAGCTTTGGATATGCTGACTTGGAGAGCAGAACAAGAAGGTAAAGCGTGTAACCCCTGCACATTGTGAAATGTGTGCATGATATGAGAAAGCTTTTTACACCAGATATGAGGGTGATTACACTTAACATCTGAATAGGGTGAAAATGCGATGCAGGTAAAATCACGATGGGTTGACACGGTCACCCTGCGGCTGCTCTCCCCAAGGTGTTTCCTAGAGAGTTCCGTGCCTTGGGTGTTCCCTTCTTTTAGACATGTTCTGCCTTGTGTCTGTTACCCTTCGAGTTGCCTGATGCCATTTCTGGTTTTATGGCCTTGAGTGATCATTAAGGCTATGGTTTTTGGAAAGACCTGAGCTTAAATTCTGGTTCTGTTACCTTTCTGGGCTTCAGTTTCTCTATCTGTCAGAGAGGAATAGCACCTCTTTTAGGACTGGTATGAGGATTAAATGAGATAATGTGCAAGGCTTACCACATAGCAAGTGTTCAAAAATGTGAATTAAAATGCTAATAAAAATGCAAATATAAGAAATGCCATTAGCAAGCTGTGTGTGTGATTTTTTAACAGTTTTGGAATGAGCGCTGCTTGTGGGCTACAATAGGACAAAAAATACATGTGTTATTACTTCCCAAATGGCCTCTATAGCCAGGGATCCAGGTGTGTGTGTGTGTGTGTGTGTGTGTGTGTGTGTGTGTGTGTGTGTGGTGGAAGGGGATGGGGTGGGCAAAAATAATTTTAGGTGATGTCGACTGATTTTGAATCTCTTTGAATTCAAAATAGGCTAATTACGGAAAGTGCTTTAGAGGCTTCTGAGGCTGTAAAAAATATTGTGTTATTATTAGCAGTGTACGTGTCCTCAGTCGTGTCTGACTCTTGGTGACCCCATGGACTGTAGTCCTCCCAGGCTCTTCTGTCCATGGGATTTCCCGAGCAAGAATACTGGAGCAGGTTGCCGTTTCCTCCTCCAGGGGATCTTCCCAACCCGGGGATTGAACCCAAGTTGTTAGCAATAATTTAGGTTAACTCCTTATTCCCTATTGCAGTGCCAGGGACTAGAAGATTTGTTGCATAGAGGCTGAAGTAGTCCTTGGCATTTCTGCTCCTCTGCTTGGCTAACTGGTAGTTGTGTCACCTTCCACTCAAATGTAATCATCATCTAAATGGTAATATTTGAGAGAAGGGGGAGTGGGTACTAAGTAGGATGTTTTTCCTGGGGGCTGATAGGACTATCTCTAGGAAGATTGTTGAGCTGGCCACCATCTCTCATTTTTTTCTTGGGGTCTTGGATTTTGAAGTTATTACACTAACTTTCAGATAATGGAAAAAGGAGTGTTTCCCAGAATGTTAGAGCTGCTTAATGGCAGATTCCCAGAATAAGTTTCTTTTCAATGTGTCCAAAAATATTTGGGGATGGTCTGGAATATACTAGGGTTTTTCAAAAAACTTACAGCTGTTTGGTCTTGAGCCAGACATATGGAACTTCTCTTGGGAAAATATTTTCATCAAAATGTCCTCAAATATAAGTAATAGGAAAAGGATGAAAATTTATAAATTTTAATAAGTTTAAGAAGAGACATGTTTATTTGTATGTGTGTGTGATTATACATATATTTGCTTGGCAGAAATATGCACATGTATAGAAATACTTGTATTTTTATGCTAGTCAGGGAGAACTTGGACCGCGCAGGAATGTTCAGTGATATCAAGTGTAATTTTTCTGTGATTGGCCAGACTGCTACCACTTTTCTCCTGCAGGAGGCCTGCAGTTCTGGGTGTCATCGGTATCCAGACTGTCTGAATCCTGGCAGCCGAGCTCCCTGGATATTGAGGTTGCAGCCTATGCCCTGCTCTCACATTTCTTGCAGCGTCAGGTTCCTGAGGGAATTCCAATTATGAGGTGGCTAAGCAGCCAGAGAAATAGCTTGGGAGGTTTTGCATCTACCCAGGTGAGTGATGATCACTTTCAGTTTTTTTAGCTATTTATTTATATAAATAACTATCGATATATGTAAAACTAACTCTGCTCTGCTGTGCTTAGTCATTCCTGACCCTTTGCAACCCCGTGGACTGTAGCCTGCCAAGCTCCGCTAGCCATGGGGATTCTCCAGGCAAGAATACTGGAGTGGGTTGCCATGCCCTCCTCCAAGGGATCTTCCCAACCCAGGGATCAAACCCAGGTTTCCCACACTGCAGGCAGATTCTTTACCATCTGAGCCACAGGGAAAGTCCAAAAATACTGGAGTGGGTAGCCTATCCCTTCTCTAAGGGAACTTCCTGACCCAGGATGTGCGCAGGAGATGTGTATAAGAGACAGCCCGTGGACTGTAGCCTGCCAAGCTCCGCTAGCCATGGGGATTCTCCAGGCAAGAATACTGGAGTGGGTTGCCATGCCCTCCTCCAAGGGATCTTCCCAACCCAGGGATCAAACCCAGGTTTCCCACACTGCAGGCAGATTCTTTACCATCTGAGCCACAGGGAAAGTCCAAAAATACTGGAGTGGGTAGCCTATCCCTTCTCTAAGGGAACTTCCTGACCCAGGAATTGAACCAGGGTCTCCTGCATTGTAGGTGGATTCTTCACCCGCTGAGCTACCAGGGAAGCCCAAAAGTAATTATATATGAAACTAAACGTGTATGTTGGTGTTCAGTTGCTCAGTCGTGTCTGACTCTTTTGTGACCCCATGGACTGCAGCATGCTAGGCCTCCCTGTCCCTCACTATCTCCTGAAGTTTGTCCAAGATCATGTCCATTGAATAGGTAGGTGATGCCATCCAACCATTTCACCCTCTGCCACCCTCTTTTCCTTTTGCCTTCACTCTTTCCCATCATCAGGGTCTTTTCCAGGAAACTGACTCTTCACATCAGTTGGCCAGAGTGCTGGAGCTTCAGTGTCAGCATTAGTCTTTCCAATGAGTGTTCAGGGTTGATTTCTTTAGGAATAACTGGTTTTATATATATATATATATATATGTTTACTATATGTGGTTCCTTTTTTTCATGACTTCATAAAATTACATGGCAGTTTAAGAGTTTAGTAACTTTAAAGGCTTAAGTTATTAATTTTAATTTTTTTCCATCTTTGATACATCATATCTGATACTCATATAGGATAAATTAGTTCCCTGTCTTAGTAGCCATTTTCCACCTGTAGTATCTGGTACAGTAGGTTTTCAGCTCTAGTCAGCAGATGTTTTCTGAGTCTTTCCTGTATCCAGGTCAACCAAATTCAAAGGTGGACCTAGGCGAGCTCCTCACCCAAGAAAGGTGGATGAGTGTGTAGTGGTATCCTAAACATTACTGAAATGTACTCTTTGGAAGCCTTAATAAATGCTTATGTGCACAAATCTTTTTTTCCCCACAACAGGACACCGTTGTGGCCTTGAAGGCCCTATCTGAATTTGCAGCTTTAATGAATGTAGAAGAGACAAATATCCAAGTGACTGTGGAGGGGCCCAGTTCACTGAGTCCTGTGAAGTTTGTGGTTGACACACAGAACCGCTTTCTCCTCCAGATGGCAGAGGTGTGGACAAGGGGGTGGTTATCTGAATGCCTGTGTAGATGATCCCTTCTGCTGATGATTTCTTTCTGTTGACTTCAACAAAAACTTGTTCCCAGAGCCCTGTCCTGATTACCATCCTGTGGCTGAATTTGCTGAGCAGGGAAAGGGAGAAGGGGATGAGAACTTTGCAAAGATTTGGAAAAGGCGGAAACATGGGTCCTGTCGTATTGGGAGATGAATGAATAACCTTTGAGCTCCTACTCTTTGCAGACCCTGTGCCAAATTTCTTTATGTGAGTTAAATTGTATTTGCTTTTCAAACCAAGACTGAGAAGCAAGTACTTTTATCCCCACTGTACATATTATAAAACCGAGGCTAAGGTTTAAGTAACTTGCCCACAATCATGCTGCTAGTAACAGTAGAGCTAAAAGTTGAACCCACTGTTTCAAAGACCTGTTCCTTTTGGTTGTACCACATTCCTCTTAGGAGTTGATAGAACCAGTAGTAGAATTTTTTCCTTAAAAATGGGATAAAGGACTGTACTAGACCCAACTTTAGTCCCTTGACTAACTTTGCAGGAGGTTGAGGGTAATGGAGGAAAGCAGTAACTTCAAGACTAGAACTTGAGGGAGAAGGGGTGATAGCAAAGGAAAAGGAAGGAATAGTGATGGTCCAGGTCAGTGATGGCATCTCAGAAAGGCCAGGGACTCGGATGCTAAGGGAGGCTTGAGGCGGAAGGGGTGACTTGTGTTTCTTATCTTTCTTTCGTCAGTCCCTGCAGAAGGGCTTCCATAGCACTAATGTGCACTTACTTCCTCTGCCTTCAACCCTCGTATCTGCTTTACCCATAACTTTTGACTTGTGGGGCTGTGTAAAGTTCTTTTTCTAAAAAAATTATACCCCAAAATACACTTTATTAATCTTGTATCAGTACTGGACTGTATTTTCAACTTCTTGCTTTTAATCTCCTACCATGCCTGATCCAGGTCTAAAGAAAATACTTATTTACTGTTTAACATTTGTGGGAGGAAGTAAGGTGAGTGGGGAAAGAAGGAGGATTTTATTGACTTGAAAAATAATTGTGTGAAGCCTTTATTACACACAAGATGAAGCAGCAATTTGATTCATGTGCACTTTTGATTGAATAGGGTAGAGGAAAAAACACAGAGTCCATTTCAGAATTATGGAGACTAATTGTTTGAACTGTATTTTTTTGTTTGTTTAATATGTTTGTTGAACGATAACATTTCAGGCTACAGAATGCTTAATTTCCATGATGTCAGTTAAAACCAACACATGTATATTTAAGTGATTTGTCTAGACAAAGAAATAGGCAAGCTGCAGTCTATTCTTTTTTATGGAATAATCAGTTCTCTTCAATTTAAAAAAAAAGAAAAAGAACTATGTGATCATAACATTTTGTTTACAACTTGCTAATAATCATTATTATTTTATGGATTCTTGTTTATCTAATTTTCATATGACTGAAGGTAATTTAAACCATGAACAGAATTTATTAACATTTTTAAAGACACTGACCATAATTTTGTATATTTACATACCAATGAAATTATTTGCATAAGAGTATTTTTAATTGTCAAAACATATATAAGGTATTAATTTTGTCATAATAATTATTTATCATCACAGAATTGACTTTCATAGTGACCCGTGTAAAAGAAGTCCTTTTTAAATTAAAGTTTTAAGGCCTTTGTTATTGGAGTATAATTGCTTTACAATGCTGTATGAGTTTCTGCCGTACAACACAGTGAATTAGCTACATGTGTACATATATCCCCTCCCTCTTGAGCTTCTCCCTGAAGCAGTTCCACTCCTCTAGGTTATCCCAGACCTAGCTGGGCTCCCTGCGCTGTGCAGCAGCTCGGAAAATACACCAGCTGTGTATTTTCCATGTACAATTGTTAGAGCTTTAGCGTGAAGACAGCTCACACTCCTGATGAGGGAAAACAGGAGTCTGTGCTGGTTGGGAGGACCTGGATATGGATACTTAACCTTATTTACTTTTTTCTCACTTTTATTCAGCTTGCTGTAGTACAGCCAACTGCAGTTAGTATTTCTGCAAATGGTTTTGGATATGCTATTTGTCAGGTATGTAATAATGTTTATTTCTTGTTTTGTTAAATATGACTTGCTGTAATAATTCTTTGGTTGAGGCACTGATAAATCTTTAACTTAGATGACAAAATTATTAAAGGTTTATTTCTATCACAGTAAAATAAATCACTATCTTTAAAAAAAGTGTTAGAGCTATTACTAGCTAGTGAGTGGACTAGCAGCTACATGACTTAATGTGTCAGAAGAATATTTCTTGAGTATTAAATACTTTTTGAAGTGAGGGTTAAAATCCTCCAGTATGAATCATGTGAACTGTTGGGAGCTCTCACCTTTTTTTGGTCAAAATATAGCTCAGACGTAATGCTAGGTTAGAGTTTCTATTGTGACTTGATAAATATGGAACGTTTTACTTATCATTTACTTACCATTTCTTAATATACATGTAACAGGATGAAGGTCAACATGGTATTATAAGTAATTGACTTGAAGATAGGAAATGTGTCCCTTTAATGTAAATTTTTATATCTTGTAAATAAAACAGAGCATAATATGTTCAGTGCTCTACTATAGGAAGAAAATTCAAAGAAATCTACCCTTTATGGTATAACTGGAATACAGTTAAATGGAGGTAGTATATGAAATACTGAATGGAAGTTATTTTACTTAATAATACATGAAAATCATGGGGACTTAAAATCCATTTTGCATCCCAATACATGGTTTTAAGTCCCCATGGTTTTCATGTATTATGTACTTGGTTAGAAAAAACAAACCAAACAAACCCTGACAGCTTTAGTGAGGAAGCTGTTTAGTCACTAAGTCGTGTTGACTGTTTTGCGACCCCCATGGACTGTAGTCCCCAGGCTGCTCTGTCCATGTGGGATTTCCCAGGGACACTGGAGTGGGTTGCCATTTCCTTCTCCAGGAGATCTTCCCAACCTAGGGATTGAACCCGTGTCTTCTGCATTGGCAGGTGGATTCTTTACCACTTAGTCACCAGGGAAGCCCTGAGAAAGTTTTTTTTAAAAGACTGTTATAGAGAAAAGATACTTTTTCAAAACCCAGCACAACTATCCTGGTTGAGAGAACAGATGCTTTTGCCAAGACACAATGCTTAGGGCACATGGTCAGGTATAATTTGGAAACTTAAAAATGATGTGAAGATTATTTTGTACAATACTCAAAATACAGTAAATGTTTTCTTTTAATCAGGGAAAAAATCACAATTAAAAGAAATAGCATTCAATGAGAAGGATTGAAAGAAGAAAGAGTGCATAATTTGGTCTTTAGCAACAAAGACCATGTGAAAATACTCATTCTCAATCTGTCTTTTGATGTGAATAATAAATCCAAAAGTAAATACCTAGGATCTTTTAGATAAGCTTGAAAAATTATACATACTTAAACTACAAAATTGGTTTGAATTCATTCTTGGTAAACAAAATATAGATAAATTACGATATAGATAAAGTCAAGTGATTTTTATATGAGGTCTGAGGACACAGCAGTAAATTTGGTACCTACTGGTCAGAATGTTCAGTTGTGTGTCTGTATCAACATGAAGAAAACAAAAGGTAGGAACCAATAGCTACTTCTTGTAATGGAGAAGAAAATTGCGAAAGAGCTGGTTACCCAGAAATAGGTATTGACATTTCTTTAGTTAATGTTTTTGAAAGTACTCTGGAAAAAGGAGGGCAAGGAAGACTCTCAGGTTTGCAGTAATGATGACCCCTTTTGAGTGATAAAAAGCAAAGCGGTGTTTTGGAAACAAAGTGTCAGATTTCTTGGATATAAAGACCCACTTGACTTGAAATCCATCATTTATTTTATCATCTTTGAAAAACATTGTATGATCAAAAAGAATCCTTTGCAGTTGAATAGGTTTCTGTTCCACCAAGGCTTTTGATATTTTAATTTATCTTACCAATAGTTCCAGTTTGTGAAGAATGACTCCAGCTGAGCAACAGAGCTTAGAAATTAGTGGATACTTTCAAGAAACTTGGCAATAGTTTAGCTTATTCCCTCATAGGAATGTTTTACAGTATTTGAAAAAACAATATCTGTGACTATTGTCCACGATGATCTATGAAATGTTGAATATTTCCCAACAATTTTTCTTAATTTTAAAAATCATTGTTTATTAACTTTTATAATTATATTTATAAATAATGATACTTTGCTAGCTAGTAAAACTAAGATTTTTTTAGATTGAAAATTACAAATTTAGTTGCGTTTATCTCAGAGAATTGTTACCTAATTTTTAAAATATATAATTAAACCAGTTTGTTGCTAATGACTTATTACTTATGCTTCTTTGTTACTTATTGCAGCTTAATGTTATTTATAATGTGAAAAATTCCAAATCTTCTGTAAGCCGAAGATCTATCCAAGATCAGGAATCATTTGACCTAGATGTTGCTGTAAAAGATAATAAAGGTGATGTCAATCACTTGGATTTGAATGTGTGCACAAGGTTGGTATCTAAGTCCTCCTTCTTTCTCCTTAAAAATAGATTTGAATATTTGATTAAATATATATGACTATTTATGGAGAAGGAAATGGCAATCCACTACAGTGTTCTTGCTTGGAAAATTCCATGGACAGAGGAGCCTGGTGGGCTATAGTCCATGGGGTCATAAAGAGTCAGACACGACTGAAGTGACGCAGCAGTAGCATATGACTATTTATATATTTAATTATATAACTATATAGTTATCTAACTGTATCACTATAAGGAGTTATATTTAGCAAAGATTTCTGTTACACAGTACACTTCTGATTACAAACTAGAATGCTAATTGTATTTAAGCCTTTTTCCACATGCCAGAATTATCAATATTTGCAATTTTTTCCTGTATTTATAATAAGCTTTAATAGAAAAGTTTAATAAAACTCAGGTTTAATTTATAAGAACTTTGTCATTTAGTCACTCAGTCATGTCTGATTCTTTGCAACCCCATGGACTGCAGCACACCAGGCTTCCCTGTCCATCACTAGGTCCTGGAGTTTGCTCAAACTCATGTCCATTGAATCAGTGATATTGTCCAACCATCTCATCCTCTGTCATCCCCTTCTCCTCCTGCCTTCAATTCTTCCCAGCATCAGGGTCTTTTCCAGTGAGCTGGATCTTCGCATCAGGTAGCCAAGTATTGGAGCTTCAGCTTCAGCATCAGTTCTTCCAATGAATATTCAGGTTGACTTCCTTTAAGACTGACTGGTTTGACTGCCTTGCCGTCCAAGGGACTCTCAAGAGTCTTCTCCAGCACCATAGTTCAAAAGCATTAGGTCTTCGGCACTCAGCCTTCATGGTCCAACTATCACATCTGTACATGACTACTGGAAAAACCATAGCTTTGACTGTATGGATCTTTGTTGGCAAAGTGATATTGCTGCTTTAATATGCTACTTAGATTTGACATAGCTTTTCTTCCAAGGAGCAAGCATCTTTTAATTTTGTGGCTACAGTCACCATCTGCATTGATTTTGGAGCCTAAGAAAATAAAGTCTGCCACTATTTCCATTCAAAAACCTTAATGAATCATGATTAATACTCCAAAATAGATTATTTCTTTTTGTTGGTCATTTTTCCATTAAGCAATTATTCCAGATTCACATTTAACTTTTTGTTTTATGTACTTAACTCAGAACTTCATAAAAGTGTGCAAGTTCAATGAAGAGCCTATTTTTTTTAGACACTGAAATAATTCCGATTTAGAAGATCTTTGCGTTGGATATTTAGGAACTTACAGCTTCTGGGAGCATTTAATAAAGTGACTATTAAATTTGGTCTGTGTCCAGAGCAGCTGCTGCCGCTGCTGCTAAGTCACTTCAGTTGTATCCGACTCTGTGCAACCCCAAAACGGCAGCCCACCAGGCTCCCCAGTCCCTGGGATTCTCCAGGCGATAATACTGGAGTGGGTTGCCATTTCCTTCTCCACCAGAGCATCTGAGGATTTTGTTAAGCAAAAAGTATCTACTTCAAGACTACTGACTTCACAGATTCAGGGTCTGTGAAGCCACCTTCAGCCTTCTTGCTTATTCTGATGCATACAGCAGTTTGAGAGCAACTCCTTCAGAAAGTTCTCGAATCAAGAGACTTTGTATTTTCTTGTCAGTCTACTATGGTTAAGCTGGGTGTCATGCAGTGATCTTGACGAGCTGCTGCCTGCCCTTTTTAAATATCCCATAGTGTCTGATTGGGCTTTCCTGGTGGCTCGGATAGTAAAGAATCTGCCTGCAATGCAGGAGACCCAGGTTTCATCACTGGGTCAGGAAGATCCCCCGAAGAAGGGAATGGTTACTGACTTCCGTACCCTTGCCTGGAGAATTACATGGACAGAGGAGCCTGGCGGGAGTTGTCCATGGAGTTGTGAAGAGTCAGACATGACTGAAGGGCTAACACTTACTGTAGCATCTGATGGACCTTGGACTCCAGGGGGGCTGGATGTCGCTGATGTGATACTGAACCTCCAGGTCCTCCTGAGGTCACCTCCAGGTGTTACTCCAGGTGGTCAGTCTTCTTAGCCATTGCCTGAACCCAGTCTTCTTCATTACTGCTACCATTTCTGCTATCTTGGGTCTCCTTGTTCCTGATTTTAGTATAAATTAGTAATTTAGTATAAATTACCCCTTCCTCACCTATTTGGGCATTTTGAACCAGCAGCATGGGAATATCAGAATCTCTGCAGTGGCTTCCTTTTTAGCTGAGAAAATAGGACTCCCATTATACTTCACTAAGATTGAAACTGGGCTCTGTTCTAGAATAACAGCATTAAGTTATTATTATTTAAACAACACCCACCCACATTTGGGCTTCCCCAGTAGCTCAGACAGTAAAGAATCCGCCTGCAATGTGGGAGACCTGGGTTCGATCCCTGGGTTGGGAAGATCCTCTGGAGGAGGGCATGGAACCCACTCCAGTATTCTTGCCTGGAGAATCCCTGTGGACAGAAGAGCCTGGCAGCTAGTGTCCATGGGGTTGCAGAGTCGGACACAGCTGAGTGACTAAGCACAGCATAGTATCTGCATTTATCACAAACTCACCTGCTAGCATTGCACCCTGACTTGCACGTGCAACTCATTTAATGTGCTATTATTATCCCTGCTTTTCTCATTCTCTCCTTTAGTCATTCATTCACTCAGTAAATATTGGCTGAGTTTCCACTATGTAGTGTCAGAATTTGGAATATTAAGGTTAGCCAAAAATATATAGCCTTATCTTTGCATTTGAAAGAGGAGGCAAAAATTAATAAAAATGATTCCTGAAAACAATGTTACTGAACTGGCTGCTGGCTGTTTGAAAGGAAAGATGCTTTAATAAGAAAAACTGGCAGCCTGGGGAGAAGGTGGACTCATGTCCTGAGACCAGCTCTGAGGATTCTGCTCAGTAGTGATGGTCTTTAAAGGGAAACTGGGAAAACAGTCTCAGTCAGTCACTGAGGTGGGAGTCAGAGCCATCACCACCTTGCCCTGCATGCAGGCTTGTCGACTCAGGATCTTCCTCTGGGTGCTGTCCTGCTCACAGGGTTTGTTCATGAGATTACTAAAGCGGAAGCTAGGGAAGAGATCTGGCCATCTTTAATTATTTACTCTTCAGTTGTACTCCTTTGATCTATGGAAAGAACCAACAGGTTAGGCAAGATACTGTGTGATTAAAAGATCTGAGGAGTGTGCTTGGGCCAGAGGTGAGCAGAACATGGGGGTGCCTGGTTTAAGGTTAGTTACGATACAGCGTTGCTAAAATGACAAGAAAAGAGCTTTCCTGAGGAGGGTGGTTTCCTGCAAAGAGCTGCTTAGAGCAAGTCAATAAAATTCGTTTTGAAAAGGGCAGATTGCTTTTATGGGGCAATGAGATGGATTTCAGACCATGATAGGCTTCACTATAAGGGGCTCAGGTAAAAATGGCAAGATTCCAAATCTTATTCCAGTATCAGCAGTCAGATGGGCAACAAGCTTTGCTATGTAGAGGACATCTATATCTTTGTATGTGTGTGAGCGCATGCATGCGTGTGTGTGTGTGTGTGTGTGTGTGTGTGTAGGATCTGGAGAAGGTAAGTGTTTTAATCAGGATTGGGGACTTTATAAAAAGAATTTAGATGCTACAACTAGTTTCCTGAGAAAAATCTGCTATGAAATACAAATAG
Source organism: Madoqua kirkii (assembly GCA_006408675.1). Classification (NCBI taxonomy): domain Eukaryota; kingdom Metazoa; phylum Chordata; class Mammalia; order Artiodactyla; family Bovidae; genus Madoqua; species Madoqua kirkii. The sequence continues at coordinate 131,453 of SJYC01067749.1, forward strand.
AATTCTAAATGAATTCTTTCAGTGGCACTTTATAAAAAGAAAAACTGATGTTTCAGGCACTTTATTCTCGTCAGTAAGGTCCAAGTTCTTACTCACCTCAGACAGGGTTTCTCTGTGGCATGGCAGTTTAACAAATTCTGCCCCTGGCTGGTGGAAAGACCAGGTCAGCTAAGGCACTTCTGATGGTACACTACAGTCATCTAATCTAGGCAGGTTGGCTGTTTTTCTCGTCTCTGAAACCCTCCCACTGTTAATGCCCATATTGGTTTTCGGCAGCCTCTTTTCTCGAGCACATTACCAGCAGACGGTTTTGACTGCCTGGGGCTGCCAGCCACAGTCGGCACTTGTCCTGTATGGCTTTTCAATCAGTCGTGTTTGGCAGGCATCAGTTTGCTGCTCTGAAAAGCAAGATTTTCTACTGGCTCTTCTTGCTTTTGCCGTTTAAAGGACCACAGGAACTTAACTGAATGATGCTGAGACTTCCACCTTGGAGACAAACTACTTTCCATAACGACACTGGGCTCCTTCAGATCCAAAGTAAAAGCTCTTGTCACCTAGTCTTTTTTAGAAAAATATTTATTTTAAAGGAGACAAAACGTTGTTGGTGCCCAGATGCTTTGATGCTCACAACGTGTACAGCAGGGTTAGCAAACAAGCAGTGTGTAAACCTTTCCCAGGCTTGTCATTCTCCCAAGGCGACCAAAGAAAATCCAAAATTTGCACCAAGTATGTGGGAGAAGAAAGGGAAGGACCTTCCCTACTGGATATTCTTTTTCTAAAACTGGATGAAGAAAAGGCTGTTGAAGACTTGGCCGCCATCTCCTGCTAACTGGTCAAGTGATGCCTCTTTTTCAGTTCCTAGCCTTGAGCTGGGGAGCTGAGTGCAGTCAGCTTTGGAGAAAATGAAAAATGCAGTGCGGCTTGGAATCCACCACTGGAAAGCAGAGTTGCCTGCTGAAGGGGCAAGGGTTGCCCTCATTACAGCCCGGGGCCTAAGCCAGCTGCGTTGGAGGCATTTCATGCTGGCTGACAGGTGGACCCACTGCTCTCTTGCTCACGTGGTTGAAACTTATAGGAATTTCAGACCTGTAAAGAAAGGGTTGCCTTTTTACAGTTTTCTACAGTAATTTATTTCAACGAAACAATAAATATTTGGGATAACACTTGGCAGTTTTAGTTTTGATATGA
>SJYC01067750.1:0-44657 GCA_006408675.1 Madoqua kirkii
TGCATTTATCACAAACTCACCTGCTAGCATTGCACCCTGACTTGCACGTGCAACTCATTTAATGTGCTATTATTATCCCTGCTTTTCTCATTCTCTCCTTTAGTCATTCATTCACTCAGTAAATATTGGCTGAGTTTCCACTATGTAGTGTCAGAATTTGGAATATTAAGGTTAGCCAAAAATATATAGCCTTATCTTTGCATTTGAAAGAGGAGGCAAAAATTAATAAAAATGATTCCTGAAAACAATGTTACTGAACTGGCTGCTGGCTGTTTGAAAGGAAAGATGCTTTAATAAGAAAAACTGGCAGCCTGGGGAGAAGGTGGACTCATGTCCTGAGACCAGCTCTGAGGATTCTGCTCAGTAGTGATGGTCTTTAAAGGGAAACTGGGAAAACAGTCTCAGTCAGTCACTGAGGTGGGAGTCAGAGCCATCACCACCTTGCCCTGCATGCAGGCTTGTCGACTCAGGATCTTCCTCTGGGTGCTGTCCTGCTCACAGGGTTTGTTCATGAGATTACTAAAGCGGAAGCTAGGGAAGAGATCTGGCCATCTTTAATTATTTACTCTTCAGTTGTACTCCTTTGATCTATGGAAAGAACCAACAGGTTAGGCAAGATACTGTGTGATTAAAAGATCTGAGGAGTGTGCTTGGGCCAGAGGTGAGCAGAACATGGGGGTGCCTGGTTTAAGGTTAGTTACGATACAGCGTTGCTAAAATGACAAGAAAAGAGCTTTCCTGAGGAGGGTGGTTTCCTGCAAAGAGCTGCTTAGAGCAAGTCAATAAAATTCGTTTTGAAAAGGGCAGATTGCTTTTATGGGGCAATGAGATGGATTTCAGACCATGATGAGGCTTCACTATAAGGGGCTCAGGTAAAAATGGCAAGATTCCAAATCTTATTCCAGTATCAGCAGTCAGATGGGCAACAAGCTTTGCTATGTAGAGGACATCTATATCTTTGTATGTGTGTGAGCGCATGCATGCGTGTGTGTGTGTGTGTGTGTGTGTGTGTGTAGGATCTGGAGAAGGTAAGTGTTTTAATCAGGATTGGGGACTTTATAAAAAGAATTTAGATGCTACAACTAGTTTCCTGAGAAAAATCTGCTATGAAATACAAATAGAATTCTAAATGAATTCTTTCAGTGGCACTTTATAAAAAGAAAAACTGATGTTTCAGGCACTTTATTCTCGTCAGTAAGGTCCAAGTTCTTACTCACCTCAGACAGGGTTTCTCTGTGGCATGGCAGTTTAACAAATTCTGCCCCTGGCTGGTGAAAGACCAGGTCAGCTAAGGCACTTCTGATGGTACACTACAGTCATCTAATCTAGGCAGGTTGGCTGTTTTTCTCGTCTCTGAAACCCTCCCACTGTTAATGCCCATATTGGTTTTCGGCAGCCTCTTTTCTCGAGCACATTACCAGCAGACGGTTTTGACTGCCTGGGGCTGCCAGCCACAGTCGGCACTTGTCCTGTATGGCTTTTCAATCAGTCGTGTTTGGCAGGCATCAGTTTGCTGCTCTGAAAAGCAAGATTTTCTACTGGCTCTTCTTGCTTTTGCCGTTTAAAGGACCACAGGAACTTAACTGAATGATGCTGAGACTTCCACCTTGGAGACAAACTACTTTCCATAACGACACTGGGCTCCTTCAGATCCAAAGTAAAAGCTCTTGTCACCTAGTCTTTTTTAGAAAAATATTTATTTTAAAGGAGACAAAACGTTGTTGGTGCCCAGATGCTTTGATGCTCACAACGTGTACAGCAGGGTTAGCAAACAAGCAGTGTGTAAACCTTTCCCAGGCTTGTCATTCTCCCAAGGCGACCAAAGAAAATCCAAAATTTGCACCAAGTATGTGGGAGAAGAAAGGGAAGGACCTTCCCTACTGGATATTCTTTTTCTAAAACTGGATGAAGAAAAGGCTGTTGAAGACTTGGCCGCCATCTCCTGCTAACTGGTCAAGTGATGCCTCTTTTTCAGTTCCTAGCCTTGAGCTGGGGAGCTGAGTGCAGTCAGCTTTGGAGAAAATGAAAAATGCAGTGCGGCTTGGAATCCACCACTGGAAAGCAGAGTTGCCTGCTGAAGGGGCAAGGGTTGCCCTCATTACAGCCCGGGGCCTAAGCCAGCTGCGTTGGAGGCATTTCATGCTGGCTGACAGGTGGACCCACTGCTCTCTTGCTCACGTGGTTGAAACTTATAGGAATTTCAGACCTGTAAAGAAAGGGTTGCCTTTTTACAGTTTTCTACAGTAATTTATTTCAACGAAACAATAAATATTTGGGATAACACTTGGCAGTTTTGTTTTGATATGAAGGTAGTTTGCCAACAGCTGTGGGTTTTTCCTAAAGGGTTTTTGTCTCCCCTGTCATCCTTGATTTAGGTTTCTGGGCCCAGCCAGAAGCGGCATGGCCCTTATGGAAGTCAACCTGCTCAGCGGTTTCACTGTGTCCTCAGATGCCATCCCCCTGAGTGATACTGTCAAAAAAGTAGAACATGACCATGGGAAACTCAACCTCTACTTCGACTCTGTAAGTAATGAAGCCTCAGTTTCACCTCGGTAACCGCTGACCGCACCACTCTTTACTGTGTTCAGAAGCACCTTTACTTTATACGTTTTCTTTATGTCATTATTTTGGCTTTTGGTGTCCCTGAGTGGCTTTCACATGACAACCATCTCTTATCAACACTAACAAGACATTCTTATAAACTTAAAGAGAATTACTGTTAATGATGAGCCTAATGAAAGTCTTGATAATGAAATTATTATTTCATACCAGGTGTTCAACTCAGAAATTGTTGTGATATGTTTTCCAAAATACAGTCCAGATCTCAAATAGAGAATTCCTATGCTTCAAGGAATTGCTGAACATATTTATTTAAATTCTGCTGATGGTGAAAGCTTTAATTACATGTTTTAAAGCACTCATGAGGGACTTCCGTAGTGGTTCAGTGATTAAGAATCCTCCTGGCAATGCAAGGGACCCGGTTCCATCCCTGGTCTGGAACTGGGATCCCACATGCCACGGGGCAACATGCGCCACAGTTCCTGAGCCCACGTTCTAGAGCCCACAGGCTGCAACCGGAGAGAAGCCTGAGCACCCAGAGTTGGTGCTCCACAAGAGAAGCCACAGCAACGAGAAGTGTACACCACAACCGGAGAGGAGCCTCTGCTCGCCGCGGCTAGAGAAAGCCCGCGGCAGCAGTGAAGACCCAGTGCAGGGTGCTTTCATGAGAAAAAGCGTTTAATACATCCCAGAGGGTTCACCGGAGAAGGCAGTGGCACCCCACTCCAGTACTCTTGCCTGGAAAATCCCATGGACAGAGGAGCCTGGAAGGCTGCAGTCCATGGGGTCGCTGAGGGTCGGACACGACTGAGCGACTTCACTTTCACTTTTCACTTTCATGCATTGGAGAAGGAAATGGCAACCCACTCCAGTGTTCTTGCCTGGAGAATCCCAGGGATGGGGGAGCCTGGTGGGCTGCCATCTGTGGGGTCTCACAGAGTCATACATGACTGAAGTGACTTACCAGCAGCAGCAGGATTTCATGTTGTTGCTGCTGCTGCTGCTGCTGCTAAGTCACTTCAGTCGTGTCTGACTCTGTGCGACCCCATAGACGGCCCATAGATGCCATAGATGTAAGCCCACCAGGCTTACAAGGGGGGAATACGTATGTTTCTTATTTCAGTTTTGCAAAGTGTGAATCAGAATTATATTGCTTTAGCAGTGACTCTAGTTTTAAAAAGCTAGTTCCTAAATATTCTCCTTGTTTTAAGACTTCAAAAACTCCTTTAGTTATAAAGCTATTAAAATGAATTCAGTCTCTCCGCTGTTCAGTAATTTCCATATATTAAATGTTGCTTGACAGCCATATTTAGGGTTTGAAAAATGCATTTAATGTTTATATATTTAATAATATAATTAGGTTTGGAGTTTGTCCTGTGTCTGTGATGTTCTTGTTAATGGCTAGTTTTACTGTCCATTACATTTTGACTGATTTGACTCTTTGCTTCCTGCTAATTGGTATGTAATGAAATGTTTGAAGGAATGTATTAATTTCAGATTCCTTAACTAGTATTTTTTGCCAGACTGGCATTAAGTATCTTTCCTGGAGGCAAAGAGGCTGGCCTTTTGTACCTTACTGGTTGGGGGCTGTGCCCCCCTGACTCTGAGGTTACTTCACTTAGTGGATGAGGTGGCTCCTATGAGCTGAGGGTGATTCTCCAGAGAAGGGAACTCGGGTGGGTCAGTAGCAGCAACCAGGATGGGGTGCAAGGCTGCGAGAGGGTTTCTGGGGAATCACCAAGGCCAGGGGCATGCACCTTGGGCTCCTGCATCCTTAACCACTCTAATCCTCAGTATCTGTTTCAGTAAAATGGAAGAAAGAACCATACTGATCATGCAAAGATTGTTTTACAAAACAAATGATGTGATTTATGTAAAGTGCTTCCCATAGTACTGGGTGTGTGGAAATGCTCCCTAAATGTTAATTTCTATAACTGTTTGATAAATCATAAGAGAAAGAAATGTCTTTTATCATGAACACAGTCTGCCACCTCTTTAAAAGTCTTCTGTATTTTTCAAGGTAAATGAAACCCAGTTTTGTGTTGATATTCCTGCTGTGAGAAGCTTTAGAGTATCAAATACACAAGACGCTTCAGTGTCCATAGTGGACTACTATGAACCAAGTAAGTGTGTTCTGGAGTTCCCAGTACTTCAGGAGTTAAGCCAGGCATTCATTCATTCATTCAAAGTGACCATTTATTGAATTAGCTTTGTGGGGGGAGGGTGTAGTTGGGGTAGTGAAGGAGGTGGTGCAGCAGGAGGTGAGCTTTCCATTGAAATGAAAACAATGGATAATTAACAAAATATAATCACAAGATAGCACTTTGCATATATTAAAATGATTTAAATGAAAACAATGGATAATTAACAAAATATAATCACGATAGCACTTTGATATAATAAAATGATGTTTTTGCTCATAATATTTTAGGTTTTCAACTTACAGTTAAAAGTTAAAAAACAACAACAAAATTGACACAGAGAGTCCAGTTATGTTCAGTTTCCAAGGTTTGTTCTTGTTCCAAGCACCCACTCCATCTGGGTCTGGTTTTAAAACAAGACTTCTTCAGGAGAGAATGTGAACACCATCCGTGTTGGCAAACCTCAGTGGGGTTTAGCTGTTTCTTCACTGAGGGAGATTGTTTTGATAAAATGTATTTATTATAACACATTCTTTATCATTTCAAGAAAAATATAGTCTGAAAAATAGCTTGAGCTTCTTTGATTTTATTGGTAACTTTTACTTTATAAAGTACTAGAAATTTAGAATGTGAAAGTAGAGATCTGGTTTGGAGATCATCTAAGCTGATCAGGACAAAGCTCCATTCAGTCAGGGAATGACTCTTTGTCAGTGTGAAACCTGCAGGCTAATGTTTTGCTTGTAATCACATTCATCCTGAATAAGCACTCCTAGCGGCTCAGAATCATCAGAATGCATGAGAATCGTGAACATTTTCGTGTCCCAGGCAGTTGTGGATAATTACATTTTAGAGTAAAAGGAACCTGTCCACATGGTTGGGAGTCTTCACAGGGTATTCAAGAGGTAGCAGCACCTTGCTCTCCTCCTAAGTCAACAAGCCAGTCCCTCTTATCTTTTGCTTCCTATTGGAGTTGGGGTAGAGCATTCACCCAGTTCTTGTGGAACATTTTGGGCAGAAACTGATGTAGCATTTTTTTTTTTCTGGTGAAAGGATGAAAGACTCAGCTAGAGACTCAGTGACAAAATAACAAATTTATTCAAATTTACTTAATAACCTAGTTGAAAGATTCTCCAATTGATATTTCTCAGGTGTATGGAGAACATTTTAAACATATAAGAAGCAAAAAAGATTCAGTCTCCATAAAGTTTTTTGTGGAAAATGACTTATGTATTGGGGGGGGGCATTTAAAATGAAAACATGGGTAAGATCAGGATATAAAACCCATTCTGAAAAACCCTAGAGTCAGAAAGCATATTTATAAAATTTAAAACAATGTAAAACCATGAAGGAATTTGGAAATAGAAAGTTTCTTAAAAACTGTAAAAATAAAAATCATTTATGCTTTATAGTAAGTTTATTATAATGCTGTTGGTGTTTTATCTAATTTTTTAAAATATTAGGTTGTACTGTAACATTTACTCAAGTTCAGTAGTTTTAGAGACTATGTGCTTAACATTTTAAGACACTGAAACGAGGCCTGACACAGAGTTCATATTTTTGCATTTTAAAATAAAGTCCACGTAAATATATTTCTCTTCAGTAGTTCTAATGATTAGAACTTTACTTGAAGGCATAGAAAATGCCATCCAAAAATGAAGTCTCAAGGAGGTTAAAACATCCTCAAGGTACACAGCCTTTCCCTTTCCAGGAAGGGTTTCAGGTTGCGCTTGACCTGCGCTGTGCCGCTAGGGTCTGTTTTTTCTCTTTTAATGCCCGCCAGCTGCTGGTGGTACAGAACCGGGACTTGAAAGCACCGTTTCTCTCTTGGACTTGGTTCGCAGTTTGGGCTCCTTGTAAGCAGTTTTGCTGTTTTTTCTTGTAAAGAAAACTAAAATTATGTGAAGAACGGAAAACGCAGAAAAGTGTATCAAAAGGCACTTAAGTTTTGGCAGAGTACCTGTTTCTAAACGCAGGAGGCATCTAAAACCTCGTCTGCCTCTTTGAACAGGGCGGCGAGCCGTGAGAAGCTACAACTCCAGAGCGCAGCTGACCGCCTGTGACCTCTGCGGGGACGCGCTCGCCTGCGGCCCCTGCGACCGCGCGGCCCCGGCCCGCCTCCCGCGCCTGACCGCCCGCCTCCTCCTGCTCTGCCCCGCGCTTCTCTTCTCCTTGCAGCGTTGGCCGTGATTTGATTCCTAAAGACTCCATGAAACACTTGCATTTCCAAAAGCCACATGCGACTGTCTTGTCTTCAAAATCAGAAATTACCTCTGTTTGGAAAAATCAGTGTTTTTCTTCTATGAGTTGGGAGGGGGGTAGAAGTGGGGGAGATGTATTAATAACAACAGGTCCTTGTATGTGTAGCTGCATAGATGTTTTTTACCCCCTGACTTCTGTGTGGAACAAAAATAAGGATTATTGCAGCTGTATTCTTTTATTCCCCTCCCTTAAAATCTTTTAGGACTTTTTGGGAGGTGTTTTCAATAAATGCATTATTTTAGATGATTCTTTTCATTTTCTAGAAGAAATGAGTGAGCCTGGATTCTTAAGCGCTGCTATATGTCAGTCTCTGCTTTAGTAGTAACAGTGAAACAAGCCCAGGGCAAGAGCTTGTTGTGTGCCTTCTGTATCCACCCCAAACCCCTGCCCACCCCACCCACCCCAGTGGTCCCAGTGCTGTGCTCTGCTGTGCTAAGTCGCTTCAGTCCTGTGTGACTCATTTTGATTCTATGAACCCGCCAGGCTCCTCTGTCCGTGGGATTCTCCAGGCAAGAGTACTGGAGTGGGTTGCCATGCCCTCCTCCAGAGGATCTTCCCCACCCAGGGATGGAACCCATGTCTCCTGCATTGGCAGACAGGTTCTTTCCCACTAGTGCCCCCTGGGAAGCCCTTGGTCTCAGTACATCTTTCTTGATCAGATATAGTGTTTTTCTTTAGGATGGAGGTGGTGATTTTTCTTTTTTAAAGGATAATGATGTTGTTCCACATCAGATGTAGTCAAATACCCCATGCCTTGCTTTTTGCCTGTTTTTCCCTCTGGAGGGAAGCAGAGACTGGGCTTCACTGTGCTGCCCATGGCTTGGAGGTTGAGGTCACTGGGAAGTGATCAGAGGAGCCCTGGGTGATCTTCTCTGTGTACCCAGCCTCCAGCCCCACACGCAGGCTTTGTTCAGGCTGAGGGTCAGACAGCATTGCCACACGTGCCTTATGGGACTTGGACAGGAAGATCCTAGACCAGGAGACACATGTGAGTCATGGGGAATGCTCAGTTGGAAAGTGAAAGTGTTAGTCACTCAGTCGTGTCTGATTCTACGACCCCATGGACTGTAGCCCACCAGGCTCCTCTGTCCATGGAATTCTCCCCAAGAATGCTGGAGTGGGTAGCCATTCCCTTCTCCTGGCGATTTTCCCAACCGAGGGCTTGAACCCAGGTCCCCTGTATTCCAGGTGGATTCTTTATCATCTGAGCCACCAGGGGGACACAACCAAATCCTGTATGAGATGCAGCAGACTGACCTCCCTGTGGTCTGGGAAAGAAGCTGGGGTTTGATTGGGGGTCAGAGAGATGTGAAGTACTGTACACTGTTGGCCAGGGTCCTGTGGAACCTTCTAGATTCAGGTGTGTGAGCATCAGTCCACCAGCTGTCCACTGACATCTAATGCTTGCTCTGAACCTTACAGAAGATTCTTGAATTTTGAGCATCTGGCTTATTGGTTACCTGGTATTCAGAAAGATAATACTCATTTATGTGAGTGAAGTTTTAAAGGACGATTCCATTCTTCTCCCTTTCCTGTTTGTCCTCTTTTCTCACCTCTTTCTTTTTTCATTCTTCCTTTCCTCCCCTTCTTTCTTTATTCTTTCCATTTGAAAAATATTGAATATTTTAAGATCTTTTATTAAATCTAAAAAGTGGTTTGATTTTACTCCTAAACCCAGCATTTGTCTCAAGGGGATGTAGAAATGTAATTGTTATGGGCTGCAAAGAAGCTGCGTTATAGTATTTTCAGCTGTTTAAAAATAAATCCAAAATTAAAATATACAAATAATATATTTTAAAGTGAATTTTGAAAAGAATGTTTTTATTTTAGTGAATTTAAAGAAATTACAGTGGAGTGGATATTCATGGATTGCTTATGGAGGTCCCAGTGCTGTGCTCTGCTGTGCTAAGTCGCTTCAGTCCTGTGTGACTCATTTTGATTCTATGAACCCGCCAGGCTCCTCTGTCCGTGGGATTCTCCAGGCAAGAGTACTGGAGTGGGTTGCCATGCCCTCCTCCAGAGGATCTTCCCCACCCAGGGATGGAACCCATGTCTCCTGCATTGGCAGACAGGTTCTTTCCCACTAGTGCCCCCTGGGAAGCCCTTGGTCTCAGTACATCTTTCTTGATCAGATATAGTGTTTTTCTTTAGGATGGAGGTGGTGATTTTTCTTTTTTAAAGGATAATGATGTTGTTCCACATCAGATGTAGTCAAATACCCCATGCCTTGCTTTTTGCCTGTTTTTCCCTCTGGAGGGAAGCAGAGACTGGGCTTCACTGTGCTGCCCATGGCTTGGAGGTTGAGGTCACTGGGAAGTGATCAGAGGAGCCCTGGGTGATCTTCTCTGTGTACCCAGCCTCCAGCCCCACACGCAGGCTTTGTTCAGGCTGAGGGTCAGACAGCATTGCCACACGTGCCTTATGGGACTTGGACAGGAAGATCCTAGACCAGGAGACACATGTGAGTCATGGGGAATGCTCAGTTGGAAAGTGAAAGTGTTAGTCACTCAGTCGTGTCTGATTCTACGACCCCATGGACTGTAGCCCACCAGGCTCCTCTGTCCATGGAATTCTCCCCAAGAATGCTGGAGTGGGTAGCCATTCCCTTCTCCTGGCGATTTTCCCAACCGAGGGCTTGAACCCAGGTCCCCTGTATTCCAGGTGGATCTTTATCATCTGAGCCACCAGGGGGACACAACCAAATCCTGTATGAGATGCAGCAGACTGACCTCCCTGTGGTCTGGGAAAGAAGCTGGGGTTTGATTGGGGGTCAGAGAGATGTGAAGTACTGTACACTGTTGGCCAGGGTCCTGTGGAACCTTCTAGATTCAGGTGTGTGAGCATCAGTCCACCAGCTGTCCACTGACATCTAATGCTTGCTCTGAACCTTACAGAAGATTCTTGAATTTTGAGCATCTGGCTTATTGGTTACCTGGTATTCAGAAAGATAATACTCATTTATGTGAGTGAAGTTTTAAAGGACGATTCCATTCTTCTCCCTTTCCTGTTTGTCCTCTTTTCTCACCTCTTTCTTTTTTCATTCTTCCTTTCCTCCCCTTCTTTCTTTATTCTTTCCATTTGAAAAATATTGAATATTTTAAGATCTTTTATTAAATCTAAAAAGTGGTTTGATTTTACTCCTAAACCCAGCATTTGTCTCAAGGGGATGTAGAAATGTAATTGTTATGGGCTGCAAAGAAGCTGCGTTATAGTATTTTCAGCTGTTTAAAAATAAATCCAAAATTAAAATATACAAATAATATATTTTAAAGTGAATTTTGAAAAGAATGTTTTTATTTTAGTGAATTTAAAGAAATTACAGTGGAGTGGATATTCATGGATTGCTTATGGATATTTTGGACACAAAAGTAGGAATTACTAATATTCAGGATTTTAAAGCTTGAAATCTGAATTTAGAAAATAGATTCTTAGAGGGTGGTCTATGGAGAGAGAGCAGTTAAATAACAAATATATAATTTTCTTGTATATACTTTCAAGTGGGGGAAAGTTTTTACTTGTGTTACCCCTCTGAAACAGGTCGATCTGAAAAAGACATTGGGTTTGGGCTTTCCTGTGTGGGATTTTTGGCTTTTATATGTTGGGACTTCTTTGGTGAAAGTATCTTAGAATGAACTTGGAGGAGGGTGTTGGCAAAGGACCCCACCTCCCCAGTCGCACTGCCCAGAGAAACTCAGACTGCCCATCAACAGCTTTCGACTCTGTAGCTTATGTGCTGTTCATACCAGACTTCAAGTATAGCATCTTAGGGAACACGAGAGTGGGAAGCCATTGGAAGATGGTGTAGCTTTTTAAAACTATATTTCCTCATTTAAAAACTAGAGATCTGATTTTTTTTGTGAATTATTTCAGAGTTTCAGGTTAAACACTCACCTTGTAACTAGTATTTTAATATATTAAAAATACATTACAGATGTATTAAAATGTCTTGAGAGAGAGGAGGTGGATGGGATTGAGGAGGAAGAGCAGGAGCGGACGGAGTGGGGAGAGGGTGGTCTGTGGTTGGAGGTGTGTGGGCAGTGGGGATGCCTCTTGGAGGCAGGCTCTGTGACAGCCATGGGCTGGGATGAAAAGGGTCCCAAAAAGCCACAGGCATCTGGGTTAAAGGAAAGCAGTAGTAGTGGGAATTGACATTATTAACTCTTTTCTGCACTTAGTATGAGTAACAATACTAACAACCATGTTTTTGGCCTTTTACTTTCCTGATGGTGAAACTTCTCCAGTGCCCTCAATTTCATTTACTGGTATAAATCTGAAGTCTCTCCTTTCCTGCTGAGTGGGAACCTCATTATTAAGACACTAGCATATGTTGCTTCCAGTTTTGACTGGCCAGGGGTTCCAGATATGGAATGTTGGAAATAACTAGTAGCCACATGAATTTAAGGACAGATCAGTGCTATTATATTTGGTTTCAACATGTTACTGCCTTCAGTTATAATTCTAAAAAAGTAATTAAAACCCATTAAAATATGTTGGGTCAATGAAAAAATTCCTCTTATTGTATTGTCCTATTATACTTTATGTTTTTTAAAATACTCTAATAATAACTTTGGTTTGGTATTTTGGTTATATTGTAATTTGTGGAACATTGTGTTAAAATCCAGATATATGCTATTGCATAACAGTTTGTTACTTATATATGCAATGCTGTATTCTACATGTGGGAGTTTTCAGAATTGTACATAGCATAATTCTCCCTGCTTCCATTTTTTGAGCCTGAGTGTAATAATTTTTAAAAAAAGGTTATATTTAACCATAATTTCTTATTATGTTAAATTTAGTTACAAATATTCTGGCAACAGAATGTTAGTAACCTTTATTTTGATTATTTTGATACAATTCAATTATTTTGATATCATTCAACATTTCTGACCATCCAGTTTTAAAAATTGGAGCTATGATTTTTCTTTATCATTCTTTAAAGGAGCCATTTTATTAGTCTTCCAGCATGTAATCTGGAGTTTTCTTGTAACAGCTTCACTTCTAATTTGCTTTATTGAAGTTGAATACTGATTTTTATTTAAAAAAAAATGTTGTAAATACCTCCCTGACAAGATTCTTTATCACAGAGACAGTACTTACTTGGAGTTCATTAAGTAGCTCCCATGAGTCCAGGTGCCATTACTTATTTGTGGGTGCATCCTTTTCTTGCATTTTGTAAATTTGAGACAGTTAGTGGACTGACTCTTGGAGAAGCTTCAGAACCTTATATACCCTAAATATATAAATATATATATATACCCTTATATACCCTAAGAGGCTTCTATTAGAAGAATATTCTATTTTTTGTTCGTTTTCAAATTCCAGTAAAGCATAGCACATTTAAGAAGTTAAAAATTTCCTGTCATCTACTCAACCGATATTCATGTTAATATTAAATATCTTAAGTTGTAGTGGGAGTAATTTGAGGTGCAGCTATTTTTATCATTACTTTCTTCAGGAAACTAAGCAATAAATATACATTTTTAATGAAGAATATATCAGTTGTGTGTAGGCTTGTTTCAAAACTATTTCTGGCCATTGAGTTGTGTTTTCATGTGCCTCATCATAAGACAGTGCCACATGCATCACTCTGTAAAATGTTGCTGTTTCATTTCAGGAGTTATAGGAAAATAGATATTTCCTGGGTGATTTCTGAGTTTTTTACTTCACAAGACACTTACATGTGTGTGTCTTTGTAATAAAGATGATATTGGTACATATTTAAGAAAAATTCCATGTCATGAGGCCATGATTTACCACTCTTCTGTCAGGGTGTTGAATCAGTGGTAGAGGATAGTTCCATGTTCCACTTACAGATCTTTAAGATTTATCTTTGATAGATTTAATAGAATGTGGCTCTATTTTGGTCCTTCACACTTTTTATGTTTTGGATTTTTACTGAGGTGCAGTTGATGTGGTAGAGTCAATTTCTTCTGTACACAGTAGGCTTTATAAAATTTTATTCATAAATCTATTTTAAGACCTTGTTTCCATATAAGAAGGATACTATTGAAATAAAACATTTTCACAGAAACTAAAGCTTTATATATTGAACCAGGGTGATTCTTAAAACTTAAATTTTAAATGGTAGAGTATTGTTATATTGTTAATTGTGCTTGATTGTGTATTCAATAGGAAATCATGCTTTATCAATAAAAATGAAAATTTCCATCGATTTATTCCCAGAGCTGTTTTTATTTTATATCATGTGTATAGCATATCTCTTTTACCTAAACCTATTTAATGGTGAGGAATGGGATGTCTGAGGGTAGATTTGAGGGATGATTATTGTTAGATTTTGACATAATGAAAGGAGAGAAACTTGGCCACTAGCTGCCTTCACCTCCCTCCTCATTCTTTGCACTTGTTGTTGGAGTGGGATGTGTGGAGAGGTAAGTGATACACAGATGAAAGATGTGAGGTGAGGACTCGCTTAGCTTCTGGAAATTATGCAGTAATACAGAATGCATGGGCTTCCCAGGTGATGCTAGTGGTAAAGAATCTGCCTACTAATGCAGGAGACATGAGAGATGCAGTTTTGATCTCTGGGTTGGGAAGATCCTCTGGAGTATTAAATGGCAACCGGCTTCAGTGTTTTTGCCTGGAAAATCCTGTGGACAGAGGAGCCTGGTGGGCTGCATCCATGGGGCCACAGACTTGAATAGGACTGAGTGACTCAGCACATAGAATGCACGGTTTGTATACCCAGGAAGATGGAGGCATGGACTCTTGCATCCACAAATGTTTCAGGTATATTTTCTGGATTTCTCCTTGGTGTTAACAGTTTTCTTGCCACAAAATATCTAGGCTTCTGTGAAATGTTAAAGATAGTATGCGTGCCTGCACAGTCCGACTCTTTGGGACCATGTGGACTGTGGCCCTCCAGGTTCTTCTGTCCATGAAATTTTCCAAGTAAGAATACTGGAGCCAGCTGGTATTTCTTACTCTAGGGGCTTTTCCTGACCGAGGGATTAAACCATGTCTTCTGCATCTTCTGCATGCCTGCACAGTCCGACTCTTTGGGACCATGTGGACTGTGGCCCTCCAGGTTCTTCTGTCCATGAAATTTTCCAAGTAAGAATACTGGAGCCAGCTGGTATTTCTTACTCTAGGGGCTTTTCCTGACCGAGGGATTAAACCCATGTCTTCTGCATCTTCTGCACTGGTAGGCAGGTTCTTTATCACTGAGCCACCTGGGAAGCCCCCTAAAGACTGTATCAGTTCATTTCAGTTCAGTTGCTCAGTTATGTCCAACTCTGCGACCCCATGAATCGCAGCACGCCAGGCCTCCCTGTCCATCACCAACTCCCGGAGTTCACTCAGACTCACCTCCATCAAGTCAGTGATGCCATCCAACCATCTCATCCTCTGTCGTCCCCTTCTCCTCCTGCCCCCAATCCCTTCCAGCCTCAGGGTCTTTCCCAATGAGTCAACTCTTTGCATGAGGTGGCCAAAGTATTGGAGTTTCAGCTTATTCTCAAGAGTCTTCTCCAACACCATAGTTCAAAAGCATCAGTTCTTTGGTGCTCAGCTTTCTTCACAGTCCAACTCTCACATCCATACTTGACCACTGGACCATACTTGACCACTGGAAAATAAAGTCTGACACTGTTTCCACTGTTTCCTTATCTATTTCCATGAAGTGATGGGACCAGATAGTATAGTGGTTCTCAACTGGGGATGGTTTTGACCCTGGGTGACACTTGGCAATGATTGGAGGTTTTTTTTTTTTTAATCACAACTGAAGATAGTGCTACTGTCATCTAGTGGGTGGAGACCAAGGATGCTGTTAGATATCCTGCAGTGCCCGACCCCACAACAAAGGGCAAATATCAAGAGAGGCAAATATCAATAGTTCTATGGTTGAGGACCTCCTTAGCTAAATGATGCTGGGAACTTCTAGATCACTGAGTCAATTCAATGACTTGAGTTAATTTAATGTCTCAATTCAATGTCAATTAATGAATTCCTTAAGTCATTGGAATCACTGAGAAGATATTAATATTTAGATTAACAAATAAATCTGTATCTCAACCCTAGAAAACCTAAGTTGGAGACTGGGGAGTCCCTTGGACTGCAAGGAGATCAACCAGTCCATCCTAAAGGAAATCAGTCCTGAATATTCATTGGAAGGACTGATGCTGAAGCTAAAACTCCAATACTTTGGCCACCTGATGTGAAGAACTGACTCATTTGAAAATATCCTGATGCTGGGAAAGATTGAGGGCAGGAGGAAAAGGGGATGGCAGAGGATGAGATGGTTGGATGGCATCACTGATCTAATGGACATGAGTTTGAATAAGCTCCGGGAATTGGGGATGGTCAGAGAGGCCTGGAATGCTGCAGTCCATGGGGTCGGCAAGAGTCAGAGATGAGTGAGCGACTGAACTGATGTGTATAACTCTGGGTAGAAAGTAAAGGAATTCTGTTCTCTAGTTGAGTTGTTCCTTCTGGGTGGGTCCCTTTGAAGCTCACAGCCTGCTGTGACACGATCTCTGATACTCACAATAGACGAGATGGGGTGCTCTGCTGGGGTGGATGGGTTCTCTTCTCCTTCCTACTCTTGCCAGGTCATCATTTCTGCTAAGGTGATTCAAAGTGGGTCCTTGAAGAAGGTTCAAGTAACGATGTATTCAAGATCATTGCTGCTGTTTTAGTTGCTAAGTCTTGTCTGACTCTTCTGCGACCACATCGACTATAGCTCACCAGGCTCCTCTATCCATGGGATTCTCCAGGCAAGAATACTGCAGTGGGTTGCCTTTCCCTTTTCCAGGGGATCTTCCTGACCCAGAAATCGAACTGCATTGGCAGGTGGATCCTTTGCCACTGAGTCACCTGGGAAGCCTGTATTCAAGGTTACCAGTAATGAATCCAGATTACGGAGGCTCCGATATGGGGCTATTGTGCCCCTTGATATAGTTTTGTTGATCTCACCGACTGTGTTAGGAACATGAGCCATCACCTCCCAGACTGCAGCGTCCCCGCGAGGACCCCTCCTGTGCTGGCAGAGCACTCCGTGGGTGCATCCCTGAGACTCTCTGTAAACCATCACCCTCTTCTTTCCAGGTCTACCATCTCTGTTTTGCATTCTGAAGTTCCCATCATTTTTCACTTTCTCTGTCAGTGAGTCCCTCAGGCAAGGACTGTGTCTCCCCCTTTGCCTTAAGCTTCTTCTTCACGTCCCATGAGCTGGGAGCCAGAGCCTTCTCTCTTCTGGCTGTTCTCCTGTGAGATCACATCCCTAGGGAGGAGGAATAGTGAGAGGACTTCGGAAGATTCTTTGCTCTGATTGGTAGAGACTTTTACTCTCTTTGATTTTCTAGAAGTTTGGAGAACTGTGTGCATTCAGGATGAGGGGGACATCAACTGGCAGAACACTCAGAAGAAGATCAGATGGTTTTTTCCAAGTCAGTGACAAGACAGCAAATGCCTCCAGTTTCTCGACAAGGGACGTGATTCATTTCAGTATGTTTCAGGCTGTTTTGCCTGGTGACTAATATCATAGTTTAAGAAGGAAGACCAACTGGAGTCCACACGGCACAGAGCAGCCATAAAGGTGTCAGGATGAAAGATGAAGGGACGTGGGGACACTGAGCTGGTGAAGGAAACCATGTGGACTCGGAGACTTCAAATATCCCAGAGGCTGCCACCTGCAAGCTTACATTGCAGAATTATTACAGGTGAGCCAATTTGGGCATGATATCAGGGGGAATCAATTTCACATACTGGTAACTACATGGTCCCTAGAGTTATTAAGCAGAGGCTCATGATCATTGGGGGCTGATGCTTTGTAAATTGGCATCTTATCCATTGCTTTTTTTCTTCCTTTGGCATTATTTAAAATGGTAGGGATGAAGAGGTTTTCTGGTTGAGCCCTGGTTACAGACTGAATCATGTTCTCCAAAAGCCATGTGGAAGTCTTAACCCTTGGTACTCTAGTATGTGACCTTATTTGGAAATAGGATAGTTGCATTATACAAGAGGATGACTGAGTGAAGACAGAGAGCCAGAGGGAGAATGCCACATAACGACAAAGGAAGAGATTTGAGTTATGGGGCTGCAAGCCTAGAAATGCCAAAGAGCGCCCAAAGACTAGAAGCTGGAGAGAGGCAAGGAAGCATCCGTTTGCAGGTCTCAGGATGCTCCTTTTCAGGAGCAAGGTCTTTTTAACACTTTGGATTCAGACTCCCAGCTTCAGAACTGTGAGACAGTACTTTACTGTGATTTTAAGCCACCCAGTTTGTGGTACTTTGATATTGCAGTCCTAAGAAACTAATACAGCTCCCTAGAGAGGTTACGCTTGTCTAGAAAATCCCATGGATGAAGGACCCTGGTAGGCTGCAGTCCATGGGGTCGCTAACATTCGGACACGACTGAGCGACTTCACTTTCACTGTTCACTTTCATGCATTGGAGAAGGAAATGGCAACCCACTCCAGTGTTCTTGCCTGGAGGATCCCAGGGACGGGGGAGCCTGGTGGACTGCCGTCTATGGGGTCGCACAGAGTTGGACATGACTGAAGTGACTTAGCAGCAGTAGCAGCAGAGAGTGCTGGGTACAAGTTCTACAACTTCTTTTTTTGTTTGTTTTAGCAATTTAAGAGGAAAATCAGGACTTCTGCCTGGCAAGTACCAGGCATTCAATAACTGCAGTTGACCAAGCACTGATGGCTAAGCACTCACATTATCCTTTGCTTTCTGCATCCCTGCCTCCACCCCTTCCCTGCCAGGTAGGAGGACTGGAACTGCTCTACATTCAAGATAGTGATGGCAAATAGAGCTCTGTTGAATACTTGCTGTAGTCATTTGATAATGATGGTCTGGAGGGGTTCTGCCAGGGATTTTGAGGCCACTATCCAGATGGTGCTTGTAGTAAAGAATCTGCCTGCCAGTTGGGAAGATCCCTTGGAGAAGGAAATGGCAACCCACTCCAGTTTTCTTGCCTAGAAAAATTCCATAGAAAGAGAAGCCTGGTGGGCTATGGTCCATGGGGTCACAATAAGTCGTATGTGACTGAGTGCGCACACAACCGGGACCCACTGATAAGAGTTAGAACCTCTTGAGCATAAGAGCCAGAGTCGGCTGTGAACGTTTGTGTAGGGGAGGCACCATGCCAGATTTAGGGTCTCAGTGTACAATTTAGCGTTTAAATATTAATATATTGCCGTGGACTTGAACTAATTGTTTTTATTGGTGTTAGTGGCTTCCCAAGTAACTAGTGGTAAAGAACCTGCCTGCCAATGCAGGGGACGTAAGAGAGGTGCGTTCGATCCCTGGGTTGTGAAGATCCCCTGGAGGAGGGCATGACAACCCACTCCTGTATTCTTGCCTGGAGAATCCCATGGGCAGAGGAGCCTGGTGGGCTGCAGTCTATGCGGTCTCAAAGAGTTGGACATGACTGAAGTAACTTAGCTTGCAGTCTTGGTTCACATACCACATTTGAGCCAATGCTCTCATCCTATACCACAGACTTTCTCTGTCTATTTCCATATTTATGGTCAATGCTATCTGGTTCATGTACCCAGAGTATTTTGTAGGTTCTGAACTGTAGACTTATAAATAATAAGAAAATAATAATAATGAAGATATGTACTGAAGGCCCTGGCTTCTTCTAAACCACAGTATTGCAGATACTAATTGCTCTCTTATCACACTCATGCTTCATCTCTTACAGCCCCTAACACTACCTCTAGCTCACTAGATACTGAGAAATGTTTAATTGATAGAATTGGAAGTAATTGCAATTAAGAACGTATTCACGTAAATAAGCTATAGGACTAGAGTTACAGGAAGTAAGGGGGCAAGGGTGGAAAGAAAGAAGTGTAGAAGATGGAGAAGTAGGGACTAGTTCTGAGCATAACCATCATGTGCCTTATTAAATTTCAGTTATGGTATTTGGAGAATTTCAGCTGATTCCCACTGTAGATGTATATATATTTTAAGGCTTATTTAGTCATTTGAATTTTTGGCTACGATGGGTCTTCACTGCTGTGCGCGGCTTTCTCTAGGTGCAGCAAGCTGGGGCTGCTCGTCGTTGTGTGCAGGTTTCTTATTGAGGTGTCTTCTCCTGTTGTGGAGCACAGGCTCTCGGGGTTCGGGCTTCAGTAGTTGTAGCACGTCGGTTCAGTTGTTGCAGCTTGAGGGCTCCGGAGCGCTGGCTCAGTAGTTGTGGCACACGGGCTTAATTGCTTTGAGGTATGTGGGATCTTAATGGACCAGGGACTGAGCCAGTTTTCCTTGCGTAGCAAAGTGGATTCTTAACCACTGGACCACCAGGGAGGCCCCCACAATAGATATTTAAGATGTGTTTAAGTGCTAAATGAGAAGTTCATCTTAATTTATAAAGTTATGAGCAAATGTGTCTCTCTATGTTATTGCATTGTCTAACTTCTTATTGCCCTTGCCCAAGTCTGCAGGAACAAGAAGATTTCAATTCTTCTTAGCTTTAACTAAGTAATGAATATTGTAAAACAAAGAATATTGCTTACCATCTGTTTCTAGAAAGTCTAAGTCTTCAGCATTTCAGTCATGGATTGACAGTGTGCCCTGAAAGGAATTCAGCATGAAAATAGGATGAAGTACTCTGTGTTTTGGAAGAACAGGCCCATTAGCTAGTGTTATGTATATCTTAGGGAGAATTTTAATGAATCCAGATTCTTGCATCTTTCCATACATAGAAAAGCACTAAAATCATTAACTGAAATGTCTGTTCCTGGTGACTAGCGGTATTTCACTGAGATGTGTGCTTGACTTCATGTATTCCCTATCCAAAGATCACGTATACACTGGCTCCTCTCCCTGCCTCTTCAGAGCAGTTCCCTCAGAACAACTGAGGGGTTATTTTTCAGGCTTTTAGAGGTAAATAAGGTCCTGAATACAGATCCAGCTTACAGCTCTTCTGTTGTTCATTTTACTTTTTTTTTCTTAAAAAATTTTAAAATATAGTTTAATACATATACATGTATATATACATGTTTGTTGTTCAGTCACCAAGTCATGTCTAACTCCTCCCAGTCCCGTGGACCACAGCATACCAGGCTTACCTGCCCCTCACCATCTCCAGGAATTTGCCCAAGTGCATGTCCATTGAATCAATGATGCCATCCAACCATCTCATTCTCTGTTGTCCCCTTCTCCTCCTGCCTTCAATCTTTCCCAGCATCAGGGTCTTTCCAATGAGTCATACATATATCCACTCGTTTTTAGATTCTTTTCCTATATAGGCCATTACAGAATATTGAGTAGAGTTCCCTGTGCTAATAAGTATGTCTCTATTCAATTCAGTTCAGTCGCTCAGTTGTGTCTGACTCTTTGCGTCTCCATGAACCGCAGCACACCAGGCTTCCTTGTCAGTCACCAACTCCTGGAGTTTACCCAAACCCATGTCCATTGAGCTGGGGATGTCATCCAACAATCTCATCCTCTGTCATCCCCTTCTCCTCCTACCCTCAATCTTTCCCAGCATCAGGGTCTTTTCCAATGAGTCAGCTCTTTGCATCAGGTGGCCAAAGTACTGGTGTTTCAGCTTCAACATCAGTACTTCCAATGAACACCCAGGACTGGTCTCCTTTAGAATGGACTGGTTGGATCTCCTTGCAATCCAAGGGACTCTCAAGAGTCTTCTGCAACACCACACTTCAAAAGCATCAATTCTTCTGCACTCAGTTTTCTTTATAGTCCAACTCTCACATCCATACATGACCACTGGAAAAACCATAGCCTTGACTAGACAGATCTTTGTTGGCAAAATAATGTCTCTGCTTTTTAATATGCTGTCTAGATTGGTCATAACTTTCCTTCCAAGGAGTAAGCGTCTTTTAATTTCATGACTGCAATCACCATGTGCTGTGATTTTTGGAGCCCTGAAAAATAAAGTCTGAGTGACTGAACTGAACTGAACTGATGGGACCAGATGCCATGATCTTAGTTTTCTGAATGTTGAGCCTTAAGCCAACTTTTCACGCTCCTCTTTCGCTTTCATCAAGAGGCTCTTTAGTTCTTCTTCACTTTCTGCCCTAAAAGTGGTTGTCTTCTATATACCTTTGATTATTGCTATTTCTCCTGGCAATCTTGATTCCAGCTTGTGTTTCTCATGATGTACTCTGCATATAAGTTAAATAAGCAGGGTGACAATATATAGCCTTGACATACTCCTTTTCCTATTTGGAACCAGTCTGTTGTTTCATGTCCAGTTCTAACTGTTGCTTCCTGACCTGCATACAGATTTCTCAGGAGGCAGGTCAGATGGTCTGTTATTCCCATCTCTTTCAGAATTTTCCACAGTTTATTGTGATCCACACAGTCAGAGGCTTTGTCATAGTCAATAAAGCAGAAAGAGATGCTTTCCTGGAACTTTCTTGATTTTTTGATGATCCAGCAGATGTTGGCAATTTGATCTCTGGTTTCTCTGCCTTTTCTAAAACCAGCTTGAACATCAGGAAGTTCATGGTTCACATATTGCTGAAGCCTGGCTTGGAGAATTTTAAGCATTACTTTACTAGCATGTGAGATGAGTGCAGTTGTGCAGGCGTTTGAACATTCTTTGGCATTGCTTTTCTTTAGGATTGGAATGAAAACTGAACTTTTCCAATCCTGTGGCCACTGCTGAGTTTCCCAAATTTGCTGGCACACTGAGTGCAGCACTTTCACAGCATCATATTTCAAGATTTGAAATAGCTCAACTGAAATTCCATCACCTCCACTAGCTTTGTTCATAGTCATGCTTTCTAAGGCCCACTTGACTTCATATTCCAGGATATCTGGGTCTAGGTGTGTAATAATACCATTGTGATTATCTGGGTCATGATTATCTTTTCTGTACAGTTTTTCTGTATATTCTTGCTACCTCTTCTTAATATCTTCTGCTTCTGTTAGATCCATACCATTTCTGTCCTTTATCAAGCCCATCTTTGCATGAAATGTTCCCTTGGTATCTCTAATTTTCTTGAAGCGATCTCTAGTCTTTCCCATTCTGTTGTTTTCCTCTATTTCTTTGCATTGATTGCTGAGGAAGGCTTTCTTTTCTCTCCTTGCTATTCTTTGGAACTCTGCATTCAAATGGGTATATCTTTCCTTTTCTCCTTTGCTTTTCACTTCCCTTCTCTTCACAGTTATTTGTAAGGCCTCCTCAGACAGCTGTTTTGCTTTTTGTTTTTAAATTTCTTTTTTCTTGGAGATGGTCTTGATTTCTGCCTCCTGTGCAGTGTCACAAACCTCCATCCATAGTTCATCAGGCACTCTGTCTATCAGATCTAGTCCCTTAAATCTTTTCTCACTTCCACTGTATAGTCATAGGGGTTTGATTTAGGTCTCTGTTAGTTATCTCTTTTATATATAGTAACACATATATGTCTATCCCGTCTCCAAATTTATCTGTCCCCAACCCCGTTACCCTCTGGAACCATAAATTTGTTTCTTACATCTGTAACTTTAATCCTGTTTTGTACTTTTTCTTTTATCTTCGACATATAAGCAATATAATATATTTATCTTTATCTGTATAACTTACTTCACTCGAAAAGAAAATCTCTGGGTCTACCCATGTTTCTGCAAATGGCGTTATTTCATTCTTTTTTAAGGTTAAGTAATATTCCATATTACTTTAGTTACTATATGGAATATTCCATATAGTAATATTCTATGTACCACATCTTCATCCATTCCTCTGTTGATGTGCATTCAGGTTGTTTAGGACATTTAGGTTGTCCTGGCTATTATAAATAGTGCTGCAATGAAAACTGAGGTGTATGCATCTTTTTGATTTATGGTTTTCTCTGGATATGCCCAGGACTGAGATTCCTGGACCATATGGTAGCTCTAGTTTTAGTTTTTAAGGAAACTCCATACTGATCTCCATGGTGCCTGTACAATCTTACATTCCCACCAACATTGTAGGATGGTTTCCTTTTCTCCACATCCTCTCCACAATTTATTGTCTATAGAATTTTGGTGATGGCCATTCTGACCAGTGTGAGGTGATACCTTGTAGTAGTTTTAATTTGCATTTCTCTAATAATCAGTGATGATAAGCTTGTTTTCATGTGCTTTTTAGTCATCTGTATATCTTCCTTGGGCAAATGTCTGTTTAGGGCTTCTGCCCATTTTGCTTTTTTTGATTCAGTTTGCTTTTTTGATATTGAGCTTTATGAACTCTTTGTTTATTTTGGAGATAAAGCCCTTAATTGTTACTTCATTTGCAAATACTTTCTCCCATTCTGAAGGATTGTCTTTTTGTTTTGTTTATGGTTTCCTTGCTGTGCAAAAGATTTTAAGTTTAATTAGGTCCCATTTGTTTATTTTTATTTTTACTTTCATTACTCTAGGAAGTGGATCAAAAATGATTTTTTTGCTGTGATTTATGTAAAAGAGTGTTCTGCCTAAGTTTTCCTCTTAAGAGTTTTATAGGATCTGGCCTTCCATTTAGGTCTTTAATCCATTTTGAGCTTATGTTTGTGTATGGTATTAGGAATTACTCTAATTTCACTTGTTTACATGTAGCTGTCCAGTTTTTCCAGCATCACTTACTGAAGAGACTGTCTTTTCTCCATTGTACTGTCTTGCCTCCTTTGTCATAGATTAGGTGACCATAGGTGTGTGGGTTTATTCTGGACTTCCTGTCCTGTTCCACTAATCTATACTTCTGTTTTTGTGCCAGTACCATACTATTTTGATGATTGTAGCTTTGTAGTATAGTCTGAAGTCTGGGAGCCTGATTCCATCAGCTTGACTTTTTCTAGAACTGAAGATTCCTTTGGCTATTTGGGGTCTTTTGTATCTCCATACAAATTGTAAAATGTTTTATTCTAATTTTGTGAAAAATGCAATTGGTAATTTGCATTGAATCTCTAGATTGCTTTGGGTAGTATAGTAATTTTCACAATATTGATTCTTCAAAACCAAGAAAATGCTCTGTCTTTCCATCTATTTGTGTCATCTTTGATTCCTTTCATCAGTATCTTATACTTTTCTGCGTATAGGTCTTTGCCTCCTAAGGTAGGTTTATTCATAGGTATTTTATTCTTTTTGATGCCATGGTAAATGGAATTTTTCCCTTGATTTCTCTTTCTGATCTTTTGTTGTTAGCATATAAGAATGTAAGACATTTCTGTATACTAATTTTCTATCTTGCAACTTTACCAAATTCACTGATGAGCTCTGGACGTTTTCTGGTAGCATCCTCAGGGTTTTCTATGTATAGGCTCATGTCACCTGCAAGCAGTGACAGTTTTACTTTTTCCAATTTGGATTCCTTTTCTTTCTTTCTTCTTCTTTGTTGCTGTGGTTAGGAGTTCCAAAACTGTGTTGAATAATAGTGGTAAGAGTGGACATCTTTGTCTTGTTCCTGACCTTAGAGGAAATGCTGTTAGTTTCCCACTGAAAAGAATATTTGCTGTGGGTTTGTTACATATGGCCTTTGTTATGTTGACGTAGGTTCCCTCTGTGTCTACTTCTGGAGACTTTTCATTATAAATGTGTGCTGAATCTTTCTGAAAGCTCTCTCTGCATCTATTGAGATGATCATATGATTTTTATTCTTTAGTTTGTTAATATGATGTATCAAATTGATTGATTTGCATATTTTGAAGAATCTTTGCATCTAGGATAAATCCCACTTGATTATGGCATATGATCCTTTTACTACATTGTTGGATTCAGTTTGCTAGTATTCTCTTGAGGAGTTTTGCTTCTATGTTCACCAGTGATGCTGGCCTGTAATTTTCTTTTTTGTGTGTGTGTTATCTTTACCTGGTTTTAGTATCAGGGTGATAGTGGCCTTGTAGATTGAACTTGAGAGTGTTCATTTCTCTTCAAATTTTGGAAGAGATTCACAAGGATAGGTGTTAGTTGTTCTTTAAGCATTTGATAGACTTCACCTGTTTAGCCATCTGGCTCTTGACTTTTGTTTGTTGGAAATTTCTTTAAAAAATTTAGTTATTCATTCATTCACTCACTTGACTGTGCTGGGTCTTATCTGAGGCATGTGTGATCTTGTTCCTTGTGCAGGGATTAGATCTGGGCCCACTGCTTTGGGAGCACAGAGTCTTAGCCCCTAGACCACCAGGAAATCCCTGCTAGAAGTTTCTTAATCCCATTTTCAACTTCAGTACTTGTGTCTGTTCTTAGTATTTCTCCCTGGCTCAGTCTTGAAAGCTTGTATCTTTCTAAGAATCTGTCCATTTCATCTAACTTGGTCCATTTCATTGGTGTAAAATTGTAGTAGTCTCTTATGATACTTTACATTTCTGTGGTGACAGTCGTAACCTTGTTCTTCGTTTCTGATTTTATTGATTTTAGTCTCTCCCTTTTTTCTTGGTGACTCTTGCTAAAGGTGTATCAGCTTTGTTTATTTTCTCAAAGAACTAGCTTTTAGTTTCATTCGTTTTTGCTGTTATTTTCTTTATTTCATTTATTTCTGCTCTGATCTTTATGATGTCTTCCCTTTTACTAACTCTGACATTGCTTTGTTCTCTTTCTCTAGTTGCTTTAGGTGTTAGGTTGTGTGTGTGTGCATGCTAAGCCACTTCAGTCATGTCTGTCTCTTTGCGAACCTGTGGACCATGGGATTCTCTAGGCAAAAATACTGGAGCAAGTTGTTGTGCCCTCCTCCGGGGGATCTTCTCGACCAAGGGATCGAACCCGTGCCTCTTACATCTCCAGCATTGATAGGCAGGTTTTTACCAATACTGCCACCCAGGAAGCCCAGGTGTAAGGTTTGTTTATTTGAGATTTATTTTGTTTCTTGAGGGAAGACTGTATTGCTATAAACTTCCATCTCAGAACTGTTTTTGCCATGTCCCACAGGTTTTGCTGTTTTGTGTTTTTGGTCATTTGTGTCTAGGTATTTTATGATTTCCTCTTTGATTTCTTCAGTGATCCCTTGGTTATTTAGTAAGGTATTGTTTGGCCTTCATGTGTTTGTGTTTTTTATGTTTTTTTTCTGTCATTGATTTCTAATCTCATCGTGTTGTTTTTGGAAAAGATGATATGATTCCAATATTCTTAAATTTATCAAAGCTTGACTTGTAATATATCTTGGAGAATATTCTGTGTTCAACTGAGAAGAAAGTGCATTCTGCTGCTTTTGGATGGAATGCTCTGTAAATAGCAAATAAGTTTAACTGGTCTAATATGTCATTTAGGGCTTGTGTTTCCTTACTGATTTTCTGTCTGGGTGACCTGTTCATTGGTGTAAGGGGGGTGTTTAAGGATCCCCAGTTTTATTGTGTCACTGTTGATTTCTCCCTTTGGACTGTTAGCATTTGTCTTATATGTTGAGGTGCTCCAATATTGGGAGGCATATATATTTATAATTGCTAATCTTCTTCTCTGATTGATCTCTTGATCATTATGCAGTGTCCTTCCTTGTCTCTTGTAACAGTCTTTATTTTAAAGTCTATTTAAAAAAATTAAATTTATTTATTTTAATTGGAGACTAATGACTTTACAATATTGTATTGATTTTGCCATACATCAACATGAGTCCACCATGGGTGTACATGTGTTCCCAATCCTGAACCCCCCTCCCACCTCCCTCCCTGTGTGATATGAGTATTGCTATCCAGCTTTCTTTTGATTTCAAGTTGCATGGCATATCTTTTTCCATCCATTCACTCTCAGTCTCTATGTGTCCCTAGGTCTAAAGTGATCTTTTACAGACAGTATGTGTATGGGTTTTGTTTTTGTATTCATCAGCCAGTCTGTCTTGTCATTGGAGCATTTAATCCACTTACATTTATGGTAATTATTCATATGTATGTTCCTATTGCCATTTTTCTTAAATGTTTCGGGTTTATTTCTGTAGGTCTTTATTCTTCCCTTCCTCTTTGTTTTCTTCTCTTGTGGTTTGATTGCCATCTTTAGTGTTGTGTTTGGATTGCTTTTACTGTTTTATGTTTGTATCTATTGTAGGTTTTTGGTTTGTATTTCCCATGAGATTTTTTTTTCACTTGCTATTTAAAATGTATTGAGCACAGACAGTGTGTCATTGAAGTTCTTTACTAAAAATTTATAGTCTTTGCCTTTGAGTTTTACATTCTTCATATAACGTACATTTTAAAAAACACAATATAGTACATGGCATCATAAAAAGATTATGTGAACCTAGACTGAGTCCCTTTATGGTGAAATTTTGTAAGATTCACTGTGTTTTATTTACATCATGGTAACTGATGACTAAAAGTCTGGATGAAAATGGAGCACTTTATGTGAAAACAAAATGGAAATCAATATGTCAAATTATGTGTGTAATCCTTTAACTTTTGACCTCTGTAGGCTGAATTCTATAATAATAGCCATCTAACGACCACTGGGATCAATTACAAGCACACTGTCTTGGAATACAACGCCCTCATTTTTCACAATGATATAAAGAAACAATAATCTAGGATTCACATGTATACACTACCATGTATAAAATAGATGGCTAGTGGGAACCTTAAAACTCAACATTCAAAAAACTAAATCATGTCATCCAGTTCTATCACTTCACAGCAAATAGGTGAGGAAACAATAGAAACAGTGACAGACAATTTTCTTGGGCTCCAGAAATACTGTGGATGGTGACTGCAGCCATGAAATTAAAAGATGTTTGCTCCTTGAAAGAAAAGCTATGACAAATCTAAACAGCACATTCAAAAGCAGAGACATTGCTTTGCCAACAAAGGTCCATATAGTCAAAGCTATGGTTTTTCCAGTAGTCATGTATGGATGTGAGAGTTAGACCATAAAGAAGGCTGAGCTGAAGAATTGGCTGAAGAATTGATGTTTTTGAACTGTGGTGCTGGAGAAGACTCTTGAGAGTCCCTCGGACTGCAATGAGATCAAACAAGTCAGTCCTAAAGGAAACCAACCCTGAGTATTTATTGGAAGGACTGATGTTGAAGCTGAAGCTCCAATGCTTTGGCCACCTGTACCAACTCATTGGGAAAGACCCCTATGCTAGGAAAGATTGAGGGCAAGAGGAGAAGGAGGAGACAGAGGTTGAGATTGTTGGATGGCATCACTGATTCAATGGATGTGAGTTTGAGCACACTCCAGGAAATAGTGAAGGACAGTGAAGCCTGGCATGCTTCAGTCCATGTGGCTGCAAGGAGACAAACATGATTGAGTGACCGAATGACAACAATTGGGAGCCTGTTATAAAGTACAGGAAGTTCAGTTCTCTGTTCTGTGATGCCCTAGAGTGGTGGCATGGGGATATGTGGGAGGGAAGCTCAAGAGGGACCCCTTGAGCTGTGCACATATAGCTGATTCACTTTGTTTTTCAGCAGAAACTAACAGCATTGTGAAGCAAGTATACTCCATTAAAAAAATCTGTCCTTCAATACTCACATCTATCCTTCAATACTCACAGTAAGTGGATTTTTAAAATTTTGTTTAACAATATGGGTAACCTCGATCAAGATTTAAAACTGCCTCCTTTTTTTGCTTTAGTCAAACTAAAACAGTGAAGAAAACATACTTCCAAAAATATATTTATATAAAACCAAAGAAATTATTTATCAACAAATATTCCCATGAGATTTTGATAAAGTTATATATATATGTTTGTTTATTTTAAGTCACTGATATCTTAATTTCAATTCCATTCCCTGCATTTGTAGTGTCTTCTCGTGGTTGCTAGTTTTGATATCATATTTGTATGAGTGATTTCCTGCTTTTGCTGTATGTTTGCCTTTGCCAGTGAGTTTTCCCATTTGTTACATCTTGTTTCTAGTTTTGGCTTTTCTCCCTGTGCCTGGAGAAGTTCCTTTAGCATCCACTGCAAAGCTGGTCTGATGTGCTAAATTTTCTTAGCTTTTGCTCATCTATAAAGCTTCTGATTTCTCTGTCAAATGTGAATGAGAGCCTTGCTGGGTAGAATATTCTTGGTTGTCTGTTTTTCCCTTTCAACAGTTTAAATATAATATAACACTTCCTTCTGGCCTGCAGAGTTTCCGCTAAACAATCAGCTGATAACCTTATGGGGAATTCCCCATGTATTTTTTGTTGCTTTTTTTTCCTTGTTTTTAATATTTTTCTTTGTATTTAATTTTTGTTAGTTTGATTACTATATGTCTCAGTGTGTTCCTACTTGGCTTTGTCCTGTATGGGACTCTGCATTTCCTGGACTTGAGTGACTATTTCCTTGCCCAATCTAGGGGAGTTTATGACTATCATCTCCTCAACTATTTTCTGAGGCCCTGCTTCTTTTTTTCTTTTCCTGCTGCTGCTGCTAAGTTGCTTCAGTCATGTCTGACTCTGTGCGACCCCACAGACGGCAGCCCACCAGGCTTCCCCGTCCCTGGGATTCTCTAGGCAAGAACACTGGAGTGGGTTGTCATTTCCTTCTCCAGTGCATGAAGACAGTGAAAGTGAAGTCGCTCAGTCGGGTCCTGAGACCCCTATAATTGTGATGTTGGTGCATTTAATGTTGTCCCTGAGGTCTCTTAGACTGTCCTTTCTTTTCATTCTTCTTTCTTGATTCTACTCTGTGTCAGTGATTTCTGCCACGCTGTCTTCCAGCTTACTTATCTGCACTTCCGCCTCAATTATTCTGCTATTTTTTCCTTCTAGTATATTTTTCATTTCAGTTACTGTATAGTTCATGTCGTTTTTTGCTCTTTAGTTCTCCTAGGTCATTGTTAAACATTTCTTATATCCTCTTGATCCATGCCTCTATTCTTTTTTAGACATCTTGGATCATCTTTACTATCGTTACTCTGAATGCGTTTTCAGGTGGATTGCCTATCTCCTCTTCATTTACTTGTCCTTTGTAGATTTCTACCTTGCTCCTTCCTCTGCAACAACTTTCTGTTGTCTCATTTTGTCTGACTACTGTGTTTGTGGTCTCCTTTCTGCAGGCTGCAGGATCATAGTTCCTCGGGTGTCTGCTTCCTGGTGGGTAAGGTTGGTCCAGAGGCTTGTGCCGTTATTCCCTTGGTAGGAGGCGTTGACTGTGCTGTGACCAGAGCCTGCCCTGGATATTGAGTGGGGCCTTCTTTTGCTCTGTGTCTCTGTTCTGTCAGAGGTGGGGTCTGTTCCCTAGTTGTTGCAGCAGACATCCCCAGCTGTGTTTCTTAGGTGTGTTTCTGATCTGTGGTGTGAGGCAGGTGGGATTGGAGTGCTCCCACTGGGAGAGAAGCCACTGAGATTTCCTTCTGTGGAGCTGTTGCCGTGTGAATGTGCCCTGTTGTGTTCCCTCTGGCTGTTGTGTGGGTTCACAAAGTACACTGTTGCTGGCGCTGCTCTTGGTCTCACCTTCACTCTGGGAATGCTGGCAATTGACCCTGGTGACTCTCGGGCAGGACTCACCAGCCCGCCAGTGCAGAGTCACTGAGTCAGGTCCCAGGACTGCTGCGGTCCTGCGCCTGGATCTGCTATGGGAGCTGTAGAGGCAGCTCAGACTCTCCCCTGCCCACGCCCCTGTGTACGTGCCGACAAAGCCCACAGCTGCTAGAGTCAGGCCTTTCCCAGCTGCGGGAGCGCTTGTTGTCCTTTCAGATGTTTCACAGGCACTAAATTTAGGAAGCCTTCAGCGGCGGTGCGGCTCCACAGTGGACACAGCTGTGAAGAGTTTCAGCGGTTTTTTTCAGTTGCATGGCCCCTGGGGCTCAGCTGCGGTTTCAGCCCCACCTCTGAGTGTGGGCCAGCCCCCAGGGTCTGCCCTAGACGTTGCTGGAGTACAGAAGCTCATTGGGCAGGAAGGATCCACGCTGACAGTTGGTGCGGGAGGGCTGCCCAGGTGGGAGCGTGCTGGGGTGGCGACTGGAACTCCAAAGCCTCTCAGTTGGGGATCAGAGTGAGTAGGGACGGGGTGGAGGAAGCGATGGAGGGGGACCACAGGTCAGCTCCAGTGGGAGCCCTCCCACGTGCCCATGGAGGCAAGGGCCGGTGCATGAGGAGAGCCCCGCCATTTGCATCACTCACTGATGGCATTTTGCTTCTGTGGAGTCCCGGCTTCCTCCAAGAGCACTTCTGGTCGTGGGGCTCCTCACTCCCGTCTCCTCATGGTCAACAGCAGTCCCCTTCCCTGGGTGGCTCTCCAAACCCCACATTCCAGCACCCAGCCCCTCCCATCCTCCCCAATCCCTGCCCTCTCCCCCACCCCAGTCTGTGCTGGTGGACCCCCATTTAGGCTGGGGCACTCAGGGCTGTGGCAGGGACCATTTGTGTAGGCCTCACTCTGTCCTGCTGCATTCTCCTCTGCATTCTCTGCTGCATTTTCCTACACCCAAATCTCCCTTTCTGTCCCGTCTAACATCCCTGCTTGTGCTTCCCCAGATGCAGGAAACTCTTCTCACCTAGGGCTTCCTGCTGAGGGCCCAGGTCCCATCCAGCTTCCTCTCTTCTTTCTTTTGTTCTACCTAATGTGGGGATCTTGTTCTTTGAGGTGTCTGAACATCTGCTAGTGTTCAGCAGTGCTCTGTGAGACATGCTCCATTTGTAGATGTTTCCCTGATGTGTTTGTGGAGACAGACAAGCTCCACATCCTCCTACTTCTTCACCATCTTGGAAAGTCCTGTTTACATTCAACTGACACTTTCAGAGTTATGAATTACTAAGTATATTTTGGAGTATTAAAATGATGATAAGGCAAAAGCTATTGTGAAAAAAAGTAATTATGAGTCTTTACTGGGAGAATTTTAAAAAATCTTGAGGCTTGCACATATTAAAAACTTTGTGTCCCTGTCAGCCATTACTATCTCTTCTTCCTTCAAACTTTTTGATAGAATTTTCTGTATTTATTGTCTATCCTTCCTCACTTCTCATTTGTTCTTCAAACCACTGAAGCCTGGACTTACTCTATCAAGGCCACTCTGAATAAAGTGGTCAGCTCCTTTCTTTTTTCTCTGTGTCTAGAGGACTGTCTCCTTCCTCTCTTCCTGATATCTTAATAGCATTTGATACTGTGGACCACTCTCCTATCTGAACTTTTGTGTCTGCACACTCCCTTGATTTTTCTTCTACCTATCAGATGCATTGTCTCAGTCTCTATATTTTAAAAATTCAGATGAGGTGTTTTGGGAGTACTATCAGGAAGACTTCAGAATAAATTGGCTGTAGGAAGTGAGGAAAAGAGTCAAAAACTAGGGAAGTTATGAGTTTGGAATTAACATATATACACAACTATATATAAAATAGATAAACAGCAAGGACCTGCTGTATAGCACAAGAACTATTTTCAATATCTTGTAATATTTATAGGTCTCTCTCTCTCCCTCTCTCTCTCTCTCTCTCTCTCTCTCTCTCTATATATATATATATATATACACACACACACATATATATAAATATATATAGGTGCCTATATATATAGGTGTTATATATAAATATATATAGGTCTCTCTCTATATATATATATATGAATCACTTTGCTGTACACCTGAAGTATTATAAATAAACTATACTTCAGTACAAATTAAAAATTAAAGAAAAGTCCAGGAAATGAAGGCAAGGCATTTATTGAGACAAAGAAGAAAGACTAGAGAAAGTGTGTGTGTGTGTATATATCAGGTATTCCATTTTGGGTTATTTTATCTCATTGAATTCCCAGTGAAGAAAAACAATATATAGTGTTGAGGTAGAAATTACTAGGCCATCAGTGTAGAGCACTCAATATGCCAGCAAATTTGGGAAACTCAGCAGTGACCACAGGACTGGAAAAGAGATGTGTATAAGAGACAGCACACACATATATATAAATATATATAGGTGCCTATATATATAGGTGTTATATATAAATATATATAGGTCTCTCTCTATATATATATATATGAATCACTTTGCTGTACACCTGAAGTATTATAAATAAACTATACTTCAGTACAAATTAAAAATTAAAGAAAAGTCCAGGAAATGAAGGCAAGGCATTTATTGAGACAAAGAAGAAAGACTAGAGAAAGTGTGTGTGTGTGTATATATCAGGTATTCCATTTTGGGTTATTTTATCTCATTGAATTCCCAGTGAAGAAAAACAATATATAGTGTTGAGGTAGAAATTACTAGGCCATCAGTGTAGAATACTGAGACCTTGGTCTTATTTTCAGTAAACACCCTTCTCCACTGTCTTGAATTCTTGGAATGTGTCTTTAGTCTGATAAATTATCAGCACTCAGATCCAGGCAAGGGCAGTAATTAAATTCTGCTCCATATGCATGAGGGAAAAAACAGCTTAACACCTTATATCTGATAAAATGGCCAGGGAGCATGAAAAAGGGTAGTGACTTAATCCAAGGATCAAGGAAGCCATAAAGATGTTAAGTATTTGAACTTTATATTGATTGGTTAGAAAGAATGTGATTTAAGGAAGGATATAAAACTGCTGCAAGTTCTGCCTTGGGGGGGCTTTTTACCCCCTCTCAATATCTCTGCTGAAAGCTTTATACTTTCCTCCTCTTTAAAAAATCTTATTTGCTTGCGACCACGAGTGTCTGCATGTTCGTGGATTCTGTTCTTTGGCTCCGCAGACAAGAACTCAGATTCCCATTTCAGTGTGACCCTAGAGTAATCACCAATGCAAAGAATAGCAGCAATATGTTATCTAATTTTTCCTATAGGAATAATATAGGAAATAGGAAGAGGAATGCATCAAGGCTGTATATTGTCACCCTGCTTATTTAACTTCTATGCAGAGTACATCATGAGAAATGCTGGACTGGACGAAACACAAGCTGGAATCAAGATTGCCGGGAGAAATATCAATAACTTCAGATATGCAGATGACACCACCCTTATGGCAGAAAGTGAAGAGGAACTAAAAAGCCTCTTGATGAAAATGAAAGAGGAGAGTGAAAAAGTTGGCTTAAAGCTCAACATTCAGAAAACGAAGATAATGGCATCTGGCCCCATTACTTCATGGGAAATAGGTGGGGAATTGTGGAAGCAGTGTCAGACTTTATTTTTCTGGGCTCCAAAATCACAGCAGATGGTGACTGCAGTCCTGAAATTAAAAGACACTTACTCCTTGGAAGGAAAGTTATGACCAACCTAGATAGCATATTCAAAAGCAGAGACATTACTTTGCTGACTAAGGTCCATCTAGTCAAGGCTATGGTTTTTCCGGTAGTCATTTATGGATGTGAGAGTTGGACTGTGAAGAAAGCTGAGCGCTGAAGAATCGATGCTTTTGAAGTGTGGTGTTGGAGAAGACTCTTGAGAGTCCCTTGGACTGCAAGGAGATCCAACCAGTCCATTCTAAAGGAGATCGTTCCTGGGTGTTCTTTGGAAGGAATGATGCTAAAGCTGAAACTCCAGTACTTTGGCCACCTCATGCAAAGAGTTGACTCATTGGAAAAGACTCTGATGCGGGGAAGGATTGGGGGCAGGAGGAGAAGGGTATGACAGAGGATGAGATGGCTGGATGGCATCACTGACTCGATGGATGTGACTTTGAGTAAACTCTGGGAGCTGGTGATGGACAGGGAGGGCTGGTGTGCTGCGATTCATGGGGTGGCAAAGAGTCGGACACGACTGAGCGACTGAACTGAACTGAATTATTACTATACAGTGCTCTACTCTTGCTTGTTTGTTTTTGGTAAACTAGAGGAATTTAGAAAACTCCAAGGAAATTGTTGGGGAGAAAGAAAATTTTCTCTATTATTCTAGATTCTTCTGTATGGTCTAAGAATTATATTGACATGAAACAGATTAACAGGAGAAAGTGAAACAAAGGTTTAATGGCATGTATACATAGGCAAGACCCAGGAAAATTCACTAACTCAACAAAATGGCTGAAGCCCTCACCCTAAATACCACCCTCAGCTAAAGACAAAAGAGGATGTTGAGGATGGGGGCAGTTATAGGAGGTGACCTGGAAAAGCACAGTAAGCAAGGATAAGTTTGTGATGCAGATTTGAATCAGTTTCCTTCTCCATTGATAAGTGTTCTGGAGACTTGGCCACCTTCCTCTTTCTGGTACAGAGATACCAGATACAGAGTCTCTTATAAATGCAAATGTTTCTTAGAAAAATGTAACTTATTCTTTGTTATCAGGGTCTGTCCATGTTTACTGTTTCTTAGAAAATAAACAACTGAAAATAATGTGCCAAAGAGACACATTTTGGGGTGTCAAATTCTATTCTCATGTAGAATTTATATAGCAAAATCCTTGGTGTGGAGTTTGATTAAAAAGCTTTTTATTTTGAAATAATTATAGGTCCACAGGAAGTTGTGAAATTGTACGCAGAGGTCTTCTGTGTCTCAGTGAGCGCAGTGCACTGTGGAAGCCGGGATGGCACAGAATAGTTCACTAGATACAGGTTGTGTTTTCACGATTTTTCACATGCATTCATTTCCTTATGTCTCTGTGTATAATTCTAGGATGTTTTATCACATGTACATGGTCTAAATGTGTCCCTACAGAATTCTTATTATGAAACCTAACCCCTAAGATATTTGGAAGTAGGGCCTGGGGGAGGCTATTACTCATAAGGGATGAGTGCCCTGTCACAGAGGTCCAAGAGATTCCCATACCCTCATCCCCCTTGAAGTCACAGAGAAAAACCTGCCATCTGTGAACCAGGAAGCAGGCTCTAACTGAGGCAGGGGGTAGATGGCCTGCCACCAGGATAAAGCAATAGTGGATTTATTCCTTGTGGACAAAACCTCCTATAAGAGAACAGTACGACAAGGAAGAGGTGAGGTTTGGCGATATCCAGACCACATATTCATTCTCAAAGCCAGGAGACCTCTTTGAAAGTGCAGAAAGTCTCTCTGGAGGTCAAAGGGGAGTGATGTCAAGAGACGCTCTGCCCATTGGCCTCTATGCTGGAATCTATCTTGCCTAAGAGATACGTGTCCACATATGGGAGGATCCTGAGATATACCAAATATGAACTGTGAACCAGGCAAATCAAAGTTATCAGCCAAAGGAAACCTTGAAGAAATGCCCATTTAAGTGATTCAAACTGCCATGAGTGTGCAACTCAGGGACTCTCCCTCTGAGTTTGCTCATGTATCTATCCACACATACTGTACTCTTTTTCCTGCTAATAAACACTACGTTTCACTACATTCTGTCTTTAGGAATTTCTTTTCTGCAAAGCCAAATGGCCAGGGACTTGGCACTGACCACTGGTCTAGTGGTTAGGATTTGGTGCTCTCACCTCTTCAACCTGGATTCAGTCTCTGATGGGGAACTGAAGCCCCACTTCAAGCTGCTGTAGGCCAAGGCTACCCAAGATCACTGTGTGTGTCTGACTTTGAGGAAGATTTCTTTGCTGTGGTGTATATGTTCAATTGTGTCTGACTCTTTGCAACCCCATGGACTGTAGTCTGCCAGGCTCCTCTGTCCATGGAATTTTCCAGGCAAGAATTATGAAGCGGGTTGCCATTTCCTACTCAAAGAGATCTTCCTAGTTCAGGAATCGAACCAGCATCTCCTGCATTGACAGGTAGACTCTTTACCACTGAGCCACCTGGGAAGCCTGGAGATCATTACCAGCCACCAGATCTACTGGTGCCTTGATCTTGGATCTTCTAGCCTCCAGAACTGTGAAAAATAAATATTTGCTATTTATAAGCCGCTCCTTGGGTGTGGGGTATCTCTTTATGGCTGCTCCAGCAAGGCACAGCCACTGCTCCTTACCTTGGACGAGGAGTAGCTCCACAGGGTTGGTGCTGCAAGAGGGCATCAGAGGGCAGACACTGAAACCATACTCACAGAAAACTAGTCAATCTAATCACACTAGGACCATAGCCTTGTCTAACTCAGTAAAACCAAGCCATGCCTGCGGGGCAACCCAAGACAGGTGGGTCATGGTGGAGAGGTCTGACAGAATGTGGTCCATTGGAGAAGGGAATGGCAAACCACTTCAGTATTCTTGCCTTGAGAACCCCATGAACAGTATGAAAGGCAAAAAGATAGGACACTGAAAGATGAACTCCCCAGGTCGGTAGGTGCCTGATATGCTACTGGAGATCAGTGGAGAAATAACTCCAGAAAGAGTGAAGGGATGGAGCCAAAGCAAAAACAATACCCAGTTGTGCATGTGATTGGTGATAGAAGCCAGATCCGATGCTGTAAAGAGCAATACTGCATAGGAACCTGGAGTGTCAGGTCCATGAATCAAGGCAAACTGGAAGTGGTCAAACAAGAGACGGCAAGGGTGAATGTCGACATTCTAGGAATCAGCAAACTAAAATGGACTAGAATGAGTGAATTTAACTCAGATGACCATTATATCTACTACTGTGGGCAGGAATCCCTCAGAAGAAATGGAGTAGCCATCATGGTCAACAAAAGAGTCCGAAATGAAGTACTTGGATGCAATCTCAAAAACGACAGAATGATCTCTGTTCATCTCCAAGGCAAACCATTCAATATCAGTTATCCAAGGCTATGCCCCAACCAGTAATGCTGAAGAAGCTGAAGTTGGAACAGTTTTATGAAGACCTACAAAACCTTTTAGAACTAACACCCAAAAAAGATGTCCTTTTCATTATATGGGATTGGA
Organism: Madoqua kirkii; assembly: GCA_006408675.1. Classification (NCBI taxonomy): domain Eukaryota; kingdom Metazoa; phylum Chordata; class Mammalia; order Artiodactyla; family Bovidae; genus Madoqua; species Madoqua kirkii. The sequence goes on from SJYC01067750.1 coordinate 37,393, forward strand.
ATGCTAAAGTAGGAAGTCAAGAAACACCTGGAGTAACAGGCAAACTTGGCCTTGGAATGTAGAATGAAGCAGGGCAAAGACTAATAGAGTTTTGCCAAAAAAAGGCACTGGTCATAGCAAACACCCTCTTCCAACAACACAAGAGAAGACTCTACACATGGACATCACCAGATGGTCAATACCGAAATCAGATTGATTATATTCTTCACAGCCAAAGGTGGAGAAGCTCCATATAGTCAGCAAAAACAAGACCAGGAGCTTACTGTGGCTCAGATCACAAACTCCTTATTACCAAATTCAGACTCAAATTGAAAAAAGTAGGGAAAACAGCTAGACCATTCAGGTATGACCTAAATAAAATCCCTTACAATTATACAGTGAAAGTGAGAAATAGATTTAAGGGCCTAGATCTGATAGATAGAGTGCCTGATGAACTATGGACTGAGATTTGTGACACTGTACAGGAGACAGGGATCAAGACCATCCCCATGGAAAAGAAATGCAAAAAAGCAAAATGGCTGTGTGGGGAGGCCTCACAAATAGCTGTGAAAAGAAGAGAGGTTAAAAGCAAAGGAGAAAAGGAAAGATATACCCATTTGAATGCAGAGTTCCAAAGAATAGCAAGAAGAGATAAGAAAGCCTTCTTCAGTGATGAATGCAAAGAAACAGAGGAAAAGAACAGAATGGGAAAGACTAGAGATCTCTTCAGGAAAATGAGAGATATCAAGGGAACATTTCATGCAAAGATGGGCTTTATAAAGGACAGAAATGGTCTGGACCTAACAGAAGCAGAAGATATTAAGAAGAGGTGGCAAGAATACATGGAAGAACTGTACAAAAAAGATCTTCACGACCCAGATAATCAAGATGATGTGATCATTCATCTAGAGCCAGACATCTTGGAATGTGACATCAAGTGGGCCTTAGAAAGCATCACTACGAACAAAGCTAGTGGAGGTGATGGAATTCCAGTGAAGCTGTTTCAAATTCTGAAAGGTGATGCTGTGAAAGTGCTGCACTCAATATGCCAGCAAATTTGGGAAACTCAGCAGTGACCACAGGACTGGAAAAGGTCAGTTTTCATTCCAATCTCAAAGAAAGGCAATGCCAAAGAATGCTCACACTACTGCACAATTGCACTCATCTCACATGCTAGAAAAGTAATGCTGAAAATTCTCCAAGCCAGGCTTCAGCAATACATGAATCGTGAACTCCCTGATGGTCAAGCTGGTGGGGATAAGCCACTCTGTCAGTGGCGTTTTGTTCAGTTCAGTTCAGTTGCTCAGCGTGTCCAACTCTTTGCGACCTCATGAATCATAGCATGCCAGGCCTCCCTGCCCATCACCAACTCCCGGAGTTCACTCAAAGTCACATCCATCGAGTCCGTGATGCCATCTAGCCATCTCATCCTCAGTCGTCCCCTTCTCCTCCTGTTCCCAATCCCTCTCAGCATCAGAGTCTTTTCCAGTGAGTCAACTCTTCACATGAGGTGGCCAAAGTACTGGAGGTTCAGCTTTAACGTCATTCCCTTCAAAGTAATCCCAGGGCTGATCTCCTTCAGAATGGGCTGGTTGGATCTTCTTGCAGTCCAAGGGACTCTCAAGAGTCTCATCCAACACCACAGTTCAAAAGCATCAATTCTTCGGCACTCAGCCTTCTTCACAGTCCAACTCTCACATCCATACATGACCAATGGGAAAACCATAGCCTTGACTAGACAGACCTTAGTCAGCAAAGTAATGTCTCTGCTTTTGAATATACTATCTAGGTTGGTTATGACTTTTCTTCCAAGGAGTAAGCGTCTTTTAATTTCATGGCTGCAGTCACCATCTGCTGTGATTTTAGAGCTCCCTGAAATAAAGTCTGACCCTGTTTCCACTGTTTCCCCATCTATTTCCCATGAGGTGATGGGACCGGATGCCATGATCTTCGTTTTCTGAATGTCGAGCTTTAAGACAACATTTTCGCTTTCTTTTTTCACTTTCATCAAGAGGCTTTTTAGTTCCTCTTCACTTTCTGCCGTAAGGGTGGTGTCATCTGCATATCTGAGGTTATTGATATTTCTTCCGGCAATCTTGATTCCAGCTTGTGTTTCTTCCAACCCAGTATTTCTCATGATGTACTCTGCATAGAAGTTAAATAAGCAGGGTAACTATATACAGCCTCGACGTACTCCTTTTCCCATTTGGAAGCAGTCTGTTGTTCCATGTCCAGTTGTAACTGTTGCTTCCTGACCTGCATACAGATTTCTCAAGAGGCAGGTTAGGTGGTCTGGTATTCCCATCTCTCTCAGAATTTTCCACAGTAGCCCAAATATACTAATACATGTATAGCTGAATAACTACTATTACAAGCACAATACAAGTCTTTTTTTTTATCACCAAGAAGGCACTCCTCCCCCTGTTTTATTGCCACCGCTTTTGTCTTCTTGCTTGTGCTAAGTCACTTCAGTTGTGTCTGACATTTCACAACTCCTTGGGCTATAATCCACCAGACTCCTGTTCACGGGTTCTCTGGGCAAGAATACTGGAGTGGGTTGCCATTTTCTTCTCTAGGGATCTCCCCAACCCAGGGATCAAACCTGCATCTCCTATGTCTCCCGCACTGGAAGGTGGATTCTTTATCATTAGTGCCACCTGGGAAGCTCTCATCCCTTCATCTCTGGCAACCACTTATCTGTCCTCATCTCTATAATTGTCATCTTGAGAATGTAATGCAAATGGAATCATAGAGAATGTGGCCTCCCCACTCCCGCTCAGTATAATGCCCTTAAGACCATCTATGTTGTCCTGTGTATGTTTGATCCCTCTTACTGCTGACTGGTGTTCCAAGATTTGATCTTGAGAGCCTGCTGCAGTCCTAGGTATGGAGTGTGCATCGGCTTGGCAACCTGATATCAAGTATTCAAATGAAACAACTGAAGTTAATACAGTGGGGAATAATCAGTGTCATAAAGGAAGAAGAATAACAAGGAAGGAAGTTCTTAGATATCCTCAGGAGAAAACAATGGGTTGGAAACAAGATGTACATGCTGACATTTCCCAAGGTGAGTTTACCAGCAAGTCTAACATAAAAAGAGTGTTTAGTGCCAAAGTCTAGGAAATCACAAAAACAGTCACTGCTGTGGGACTGATCTTTGGCATGATGATGCATATTTAGAATTCTAGAAGAGGACATGATATTCTCTGCTTTCCAAACTTTTAGAGAAGCACATTAATTTTGTTTTCCTAGAATATTTCTCTCTCGGAGTTTTCCTGGGAAAATATTTGAGGTAGAGGTGTTGTAAGTTAATACACAATATTTAAATTCTAAAATGATCATGCAGTTTATTACACAGTCAAATGTGTTTATCAAGTTGATTTTAAGGTTTATAATAGGCATAAAATACCAAGCTAACTCTACTGCTGCTGCTAAGTCGCTTCAGTCATGTCCGACTCAGTGCAAGCCCATAAACGGCAGCCAATCAGCCAATCAGGCTCCCTTGTCTCTGGGATTCTCCAGGCAAGAACACTGGAGTGGGTTGCCATTTCCTTCTCCAATGTAAGAAAGTGAAAACTGAAAGTGAAGTCACTTAGTCATATCCGACTCCTAGCAACCCCATGGACTGCAGCCTACCAGGCTCCTCCATCCATGGGATTTTCCAGGCAAGAGTACTGGAGTGGGCTGCCATTGCCTTCTCCGGAGCGAACTCTACAGAGCTACATAAAACAGAGCTACTCTACTTTGTTGGTGGAAGTATAACAGTGAAATATTGCTAAAGGCAAGCCTCTTCCCCCCAAACCTCAAAAAACACAGCTTAATGCACCAGAGAGTATAACAATGGTTTCCAGGGGGTGGGGGTGAGAAAATGGGGAGATGTTGGTCAAAGGACACAAACTTTCAGTTTGTAAGGTAAATAGTTTCTGGGAGTCTAATATACAGAAAGATGGCTATAGTTAACATTGAACTGTATACTTGAAGTTTGTGTATATTGTATACAAACAATACACTTTATATTATATACAAAGTATACTTTATATTAGGAGAAGGCAATGACACCCCACTCCAGTACTCTTGCCTGGGAAATCCTGTGGATGGAGGAGCCTCGTAGGCTACAGTCCATGGGGCCGCTAAGAGTCGGATATGACTAAGCGACTTCACTTTCACTTTTCACTTTCATGCATTGGAGAAGGAAATGGCAACCCACTCCAGTGTTCTTGCCTGGAGAATCCCAGGGACAGAGGAGCCTGGTGGGCTTCTGTCTATGGGGTTGCACAGAGTTGGACACGACTGAAGTAACTTAGCAGCAGCAGCAGCAGCAGCATACCTTATATTGTATACAGTAGGACAGAAATGGTCTGGACCTAACAGAAGCTGATGATATTAAGAAGAGGTGGCAAGAATACATGGAATAACTGTACAAAAAAGATCTTCAAGACCCAGATAATCATGATGATGTGATCACTCATCTAGAGCCAGACATCTTGGAATGTGAGGTCAAGTGGGCCTTAGAAAGCATCACTACGAACAAAGCTAGTGGAGGTGATGGAATTCCAGTTGAGCTGTTTCAAATCCTGAAAGATGATGCTGTGAAAGTGCTGCACTCAATATGCCAGCTAATTTGGAAAACTCAGCAGTGACCACAGGACTGGAAAAGGTCAGTGTTCATTCCAATTCCAAAGAAAGGCAATGCCAAAGAACGCTCAAACTACCACACAATTGCACTCATCTCACATGCTAGTAAAGTAATGCTCAAAATTCTCCAAGTCAGGCTTCAGCAATACGTGAACTGTGAACTTCTTGATGTTCAAGTTGGTTTTAGAAAAAGCAGAGGAACCAGAGATCAAATTGCCAGCATCCGCTGGATCATGGAAAAAGCAAGAGAGTTCCAGAAAAACATCTATTTCTGCTTTATTGACTATGCCAAAGCCTTTGACTGTGTGGATCACAATAAACTGTGGAAAATTCTGAAAGAGATGTGAGTAGCAGACCACCTGACCTGCCTCTTGAGAAATCTGTATGCAGGTCAGGAAGCAACAGTTACAACTGGATATGGAACAACAGACTGGCTCCAAATAGGAAAAGGAGTATGTCAAGGCTATATATTGTCACCCTGCTTATTTAACTTATATGCAGAGTACATCATGAGAAATACTGGGTTGGAAGAAACACAAGCTGGAATCAAGATTGCTGGGAGAAATATCAATAATCTCAGATATGCAGATGACACCACCCTTATGGAAGAAAGTGAAGAGTAACTAAAAAGCCTCAAAAAAGCAAGAGAGTTCCAGAAAAACATCTATTTCTGCTTTATTGACTATGCCAAAGCCTTTGACTGTGTGGATCACAATAAACTGTGGAAAATTCTGAAAGAGATGGGAATACCAGACCACCTGACCTGCCTCTTGAGAAATCTGTATGCAGGTCAGGAAGCAACAGTTACAACTGGATATGGAACAACAGACTGGCTCCAAATAGGAAAAGGAGTATGTCAAGGCTATATATTGTCACCCTGCTTATTTAACTTATATGCAGAGTACATCATGAGAAATACTGGGTTGGAAGAAACACAAGCTGGAATCAAGATTGCTGGGAGAAATATCAATAATCTCAGATATGCAGATGACACCACCCTTATGGAAGAAAGTGAAGAGTAACTAAAGGGCCTCTTGATGAAGGTGAAAGAGGAAAGTGAAAAAGTTGGCTTAAAGCTCAACATTCAGAAAACGAAGATTGTGGCATCTGGTCCCATCACTTCATGGGAAATAGATGAGGAAACAGTGGAAACAGTGTCAGACTTTATTTTTTGGGGCTCCAAAATCACTGCAGATCGTGACTGCAGCCATGAAATTGAAAGACGCTTACTTGTTGGAAGAAAAGTTATGACCAACCTAGATAGCGTATTCAAAAGCAGAGACATTACTTTGCTGACTAAGGTTCGTCTAGTAAAGGCTATGGTTTTTCCTGTGGTCATGTACGGATGTGAGAGTTGGGCTGTGAAGAAGGCTGAGTGCCAAAGAATTGATGCCTTTGAACTGTGGTGTTGGAGAAGACTCTTGAGAGTCCCTTGGACTGCAAGAAGATCCAACCAGTCCATTCTGAAAGAGATCAACCCTGGGATTTCTTTGGAAGGAATGATGCTAAAGCTGAAACTTCAGTACTTTGGTCACCTCATGCGAAGAGTTGACTCATTGGAAAAGACTCTGATGCCGAGAGGGATTGGAGGCAGGAGGAGAAGGGGATGATCGAGGATGAGATGGCTGGATAGCATCACGGACTCGATGGACGTGAGTGTGAGTGAACTCCGAGAGATGGTGATGAACAGGGAGGCCTTGCGTGCTGTGATTCGTGGGGTCGCAAAGAGTAGGACACGACTGAGCGACTGAACTGAACTGAACTGAACCGATACTTTGAAGGGTAAATTTGTGTTCCCATCACACCAAAAACAAGGTTACCATATTAAGTTGACTTTGGTAATTACTTCACAATGCACACATAAATCATCAGACTGCATGTGTTAAATATTGATACATTCAGCTTTTATCTATCAGTGCCTCAATAAAGGTGGAACAAAAATACATAAAATATATTGCCACTAGAGGGCAGAAGAGGACTAGAGGAAAGGGAAACCTCCCAATTGTTGCCTAAAAAATGTGTACCTAAATGAAATGAGATCTGAGAATCTTTTTTCTCCTTTCTGTGCAAACAGATACTAAAGTTATTAAAATATTCTTTGTATTTATTACCATAGAACAATGCTGATTTTTCAATGTACATAAGTTATAAATAATATATATTTTTTCTTTTTAGAGTAAAAGATATATCCAGGCTGGGAGCTGCTGTTTGATTTTATAAACATAAATCCTGATTTTCCAAACCTGAGAGCTGATGAAACTTCAGACAGTTTATAAAGAAATACTGTTAGCATATTTTATTATCATTCTCCCAGCTTGGTTTGGTTAGGGAATAAGTTATAGCAAGTCAAGTTTGACTCAGAATTTGTGGAATTTTAATTTTCTGATGGAATCAAAGAGTCTCTATTAATCTTCTAACATATATTAATTACTATATTTCCCACCAGCTTTTGCTTTGTGCTTGAAGTACATTTTTCCTTCTCAGTGTTTCTTCTTTTGTAATCAATAACTGGATAAAAACAAATATAACTGAAAAATATAGCAAAATGGACTGATCAGTGGAGGTCTGGTTGCCCTGTGAGCTTCTCGAAGCCTGTCTTTGCTTACTTCACCAGGCCCAACTCTCCCCCCCCCCCCCCCCCCCCCCCCCCC